>JALPQI010019823.1:0-30717 GCA_025490895.1 Thaumatotibia leucotreta | reverse complement strand
ATCGTCCGTGGTTTGGAGTGAATATTTGGAGCTTGACTGTAACGCATTTTTAGATAAATTGTATGAGATAATATGGCAAATAATTGAAAAACACGTACCTAAATCAAAAAATCGTCAGTCCTCGTACCCAAAATGGTTTACTGGCGACTTAATAAATTTATTTAAACAAAAAGACAGGTACCACAACAAATTTAAGAAATTTGGCAACCCCCGCGACTATGACATGTATTCTACTCTAAGGAAAACTACCAAAACCGCTTTAGATAACTGTTTAAAATCATATATTTCAAGTGTCGAGGATAGTATCTCACGAGATATCAAAGTATTTTGGAAATACACTAAATCTAAGAAAAGTACGAATTGTATACCTAAATGTATGTCTTACAATGATAAGCATGCTTCTAACGGAGACGAGGTTGCTAATCTCTTTGCTGAATATTTCTCGTCCGTATACAGTTTGCCTTCTACTTCTAATTATGAACCCGATTTTCCTCCAGCTACTAACACGCTTTCTTCCATAATTCTTAGTAAAAAAATGATTCTTGGGTGCCTTAATAATTTATCTGTGGACAAGGGGCCGGGTTCAGATAATATTCCCCCTATTTTTATTAAATTATGCGCGTCCGAACTTGTCAACCCACTACATATACTCTTTAACAAATCTCTTAGCAGTGGCGTGTTTCCGAGCGCATGGAAATTAGCCAAAATTATACCTATACATAAATCAGGAGATAAAAGAGATATAAAAAAATTATAGGCCGATTTCTATCATAAGCTGTTTTGCTAAAGTTTTTGAAACCCTTATTTATGACCACATATACGCCCATCTATCTCAAATGATAAGCCCAAAGCAGCATGGATTTGTCAAGAATCGCTCTACTACTACAAATCTTCTCGTATATACTCATGATCTTTCCACAGCTTTAAACGATAAATGTCAGATTGATACCATTTATACTGACTTTGCAAAGGCGTTCGATAGAGTTGATCATGCGATCCTCTGCGCAAAGGCCGATAGACTCGGTATTCATGGATGTCTATTACGCTGGTTGCATTCTTATCTACTCAATAGATCTCAACTAGTGACAATATATGGCTTTCATTCTCAAACGTTTTTAGCTACTTCTGGTATTCCGCAGGGTTCTAATTTGGGTCCTCTCCTGTTTATGCTTTTTATAAATGACCTCCTTGACAAGTTAACATGCAAAGCTCTTGCGTATGCGGATGATATTAAAATTTACTCAAAAATTACTACGACAGCTGACTGTGTTGCTCTACAACAAAACTTAAATAACCTACGGAAGTGGTGTCTGGATAATAATATGTCACTGAACACGGACAAGTGTCAAGTTATCACGTTTTCTAAGAAAAAAATAAACATTACTTACCCGTACGCAATGAGTGACTTTTCTTTAAAACGTGTCAACATTGTCAGGGATCTGGGAGTTTGGTATGATGAAACACTATCATTCCGAGAACACTATGATCATATTGTATCGAAAGCTAATAAAGTCATGGGTTTCATCTTTCGCATAAGCAAACCTTTTAAAAAGCAAAAATCTATTATTATTCTTTTCAATACATTAATAACTAGCATTCTAGATTACTGTTCAGTTATATGGTCTCCTTTATACAAAACACATACAGATAAAATAGAAAACATACAAAAACGTTTTATTCGTCAGCTAAGTTCTAAGTTTGGATTTAGAAAAATTCTTCCTACCTACGAACTTAGGTTAAAACATTTCAACCTCCATACCTTGGAACATCGGCGAAAGATTACCGATCTCGTTGTATGTTACAAAATTGTAAACAATTACATTGACTCGCCCGACCTGCTGTGCCACTTCTCACTCCGCGCCACTAGCAGAAATAGCCGTAATCTACAACTCTTCTCCACTCCGAAAGCTAATAACAATGTGTTTTACAATAGCCCAATAACGCGCATGACGCGTTTTTATAATGAACTTCTTAAAAACAATCCCGATTTGGACATAATGAGCGATAAGCTAGGTTTCCTACTCAAGGTTGCTAAAAATAATCTTCACATTTAATCTTTTTACTTTTTTAATATTATATATATATATATTTTCCAATGCCTGCCTAAAACAACATAACCCGCTCATTCTATTAATAATTAATGAATTGTTAATATAACTGTTGCATGCTAGTTTGTATTACTTATACATATGTAAGGACTTTGCAATTTCTCTCTAATGTTGTGCATAGTTGTAATCGAGTTCCAGGCTGTATTAAGTTGTTTAAGTATTGTGTTATCAATGTTTAAGTTTGAAACTTGTAACTGTGCCTTTTTGAAAATAAAATAATAAAATAAAAATAAAATATCTATAAGACCGAAACACAAACACTTCTTAGCGGCTTCTTGCGAAGCGCGAAGCAAAACGAGTTTCACACTTTACGATTTACCGCGTAAGTCGCTATTGTATACGTGACATTGACGGCCGTAGCCGTCGTCGGCGTCCGTGGCAAGACTCCGGCACCATCTATAGCCGACTGTGGCTGTCAAAAGGTTAAGTTACGAGAATTTTATGAATAAGGTGGCTATATCCTCGTCCTGCCCGTATACTAAATTAGAGCTTTTGAAATTGAAACCTAATGAGTTCGAAAATATAATTGCTTTTCTTTTGTTCTAAACAATCGAATATGTCCTTTATAAATCACATTGGGCAGGACGAGGATATTGATTTGCCGTGGGTCACCCCACCGAATAGTCCCACACCCGGCTTGCGAATAGTCCCCCACCCGGCTTGCGAATAGTCCCCCACCCGGCTTGCGAATAGTCCCTCACCATATCATCCCGTGGTTGCAGTAAGAGCCTGCCAAGGGAATAAATACCGGAAGAAGCAGCATCTTCCGCAGAGCAATTCCAAACTGCGCGCGCCAACCCGCCTGCCAAGCGTGGCGCGTATGGCAAGCCCCCCCCTCTCCCCATGATGAACAAAACAAAAACTAGCCCCCTAGTGCCCGGCAGTCCTGCTCTTCCTAGCTACGGTAGCAACCTGAGACAAGGGGTGCTAAGCATCACCGGCACCTATCCGGTTACCCACCCCCACGACGATTGGCTCTGGCAACACACAATATCCGCACTATGAGGACTGACGAAAAGATTTACGAGCTGGAAAGGTTACACTGGGAAATAGTCGGGCTATGCGAAGTCCGTAGAGAGGGGGAGGACACCGTAACCCTGAAGTCCGGTAACTTGCTCTACCACCGGGAGGGCGACCAACAGTCCCAAGATGGTGTCGGGTTTCTCGTCCACAAGTCCCTGGTAAACAACATAATAACCATCGAAAGTGTGTCGAGCGATACCTGGTACTCAGAATATCCAAAAGATATTCGCTGAAGGTCATTCAGGTATATGCACCGACCTCGTCACACTCCGATGATGAAGTAGAGGTTATGTATGAGGACATAAGTAAGGCCATGCATACTTCTAAAATCTACTTCACTGTTGTTATCGGGGACTTCAATGCTAAGTTGGGCAAGAAAAGCGGTGATGAATTGAGAGTGGGGCAATTTGGCTATGGACAACGGAACCCTAGGGGACAGAGGCTGGCCGACTTTCTGGAGAAAGAGGGACTCTTTATGATGAACTCTTTCTTCCAGAAGCCGCCTCAAAGGAAATAGACATGGTTAAGTCCGAATGGTTCCACGAGAAATGAGATAGACTTCATCATGACCGACAGGAAACGTATATTCAGTGATGTCTCTGTGATCAACAGGGTGAAAACCGGTAGCGATCATCGAATCGTCAGGGGCTCACTGAATATCAATGTTAAACTTGAAAGGTCCAGCCTGATGAAGTCTACGCTCCGTCTCACTCGAGCCCATATAATAAACCCCGAAAGCTTTCAACTCGATCTCTCTAACCGCTTTGCTTGCCTTGAGAACTTGGCATCAGTGGACGAGATCAACGACGGGCTAGTACAAACTGTCCATATGGTAGAGTCAAAATTTTTTAGACCCCGCCGTAAAGATAGACCTCAAAAATTCACCGTTCAGACTTTAAACCTCATGGCTGAACGACGCTCGCTACAGCTGCAATCTTCGGATAACGCGGAGTCATATAGGCAGCTCAATACACGTATCCACCAAGTCCTTGCGACATGACGTGCGTCTCTTTAAGGCTAACCGTGTTAAAGAGACGATCGAGCGAAACCAAGGCCCCAAAGTGTTCGCAAAGGACAAGTCTATTGGGCAAAGCCAGCTGACAAAGCTGAAACGGGGAGATGGCAGCATAGCGTCAACAAAAGCAGAGGTTTTAGGTAAGCTCGAGAGGTTCTATGGACAGTTATATACTTCGGTCGCAAAGTCCGTTGACAGTTTGGTAGGAGATCCAAGAATCAAGCTGTCCCGACACTACACCGAGGATATCCCGGTCATCAGTCTGTACGAGATTAGGATGGCCCTGAAGCAGCTTAAGAACAACAAGGCGCTGGTCGATGACGGAATCACTTCAGAGCTTCTGAGAGCGGGTGGAACACCGGTTCTTAAAGTCCTCCAGATGCTCTTTAATTCCGTCTTGTCCGAGGGCAAAACGCCTGAAGCATGGAACCGAGGCGAGGTGGTGCTGTTCTTCAAAAAAGGTGATAACAGCCTTTTGAAGAACTACAGACCCATCACGGTTCTGAGTCATGTTTATAAACTGTTTTCAAGGGTAATCACGAACCGTCTCGAACACAGACTTGATGACTTCCAGCCTCCCGAACAAGCTGGATTCGGAAAAGACTAGTACCATAGACCACATACATATGCTGCGGCAAATTATACAGAAGACTGAGGAGTATAACTTGCCGTTATGCTTAGCGTTTGCGAACTATGAGAAAGCCTTAGATTTGGTAGAAATATGGGCAGTGCTTGAGTCTCTTCAGCGATGCCACATTGACTATCGGTACATCGAAGTGTTGAAGTGTTTGTATAGCAACGCCACAATGTCGGTCCGAGTACAGGAGCAGAGTACGAATTCAATTCCGTTGCGAAGAGGCGTAAGGCAGGGAGATGTTATATCTCCGAA
The DNA here is from genome assembly GCA_025490895.1 of Thaumatotibia leucotreta. Classification (NCBI taxonomy): domain Eukaryota; kingdom Metazoa; phylum Arthropoda; class Insecta; order Lepidoptera; family Tortricidae; genus Thaumatotibia; species Thaumatotibia leucotreta. The sequence goes on along the minus strand of JALPQI010019823.1, from coordinate 25,682 downwards.
TCTGTTTACTGCCGCAATGGAAGATGCCTTTAAGCTCCTGGAATGACAAGGACTTGGCATCAATGTGAACGGCGAAAACATCACTCACCTTCGGTTTGCCGACGATATCGTATTAAAAAATAATAGTCATGGCAGAGTCGATGGAGGAACTCAGCAAAATGCTCGACCTTAACCGAGTTTCTCAACGGGTCGGCTTGAAAATGAACATGGACAAGACGAAAGTTATGTCAAATGCCAATGTTGTGCCCACCCCGGTTTCTATTGATAACTCGGTACTCGAAGTTGTTGACTCGTACATCTACCTAGGACAAATAGTCCAATTAGGTAGGTCCAACTTCGAGAAGGAGGTCAACCGCCGAATCCAGCTCGGTTGGGCAGCGTTCGGGTAACTACGCGATGTCTTTTCGTCCGACATACCTCAGAACCTTAAGACGAAAGTCTACAATCAATGTGTGTTACCACTTACCAGTGATGACTTACGGCGCCGAAACGTGGTCCTTCACCATCGGCCTCATCTCTAAACTCAAGAGTCGCTCAACGAGCTATGGAGAGGGCAATGCTCGGAGTTTCTCTGCGTGATTGAATCAGAAATGAGGAGATCCGTAGGCGAACTAAAGTTACTGACATAGCCCTCCAGATTAGCAAGCTGAAGTGGCAATGGGCAGGCCACATTGCACTCAGAGCAGATGGTCGATGGGGTCGAAAAGTGCTCGAGTGGAGACCACGGCTAGGCAAACGCAGCGTAGGATTTCCACCCACAATGGACAGACGACCTTATGAAGGTCGTCGGGACACGCTGGATGCAGGTCGCATCTAACCGGTACATGTGGAGGTCGAGAGTGTTCAGTAGTGGACGTCTTATGGCTGAGATGATAATGATTGATTCATTGTGTATGTAACGTGCGGTGGCCCTCGAAAGGGTTTCCACGGAAGATCAGCGTCTGGGTATCCGAAAGGTACTCTGCTGAGTGCTGTACACATGCCGAGTGGCGGCCTTTTCAGTGATGCTATAATTAGGTTTATTTTCTTTGTTTGTTTGTTTTATTAATGATACCTGTTCTAGTTTAGTGTCCTGAATAAATAATATTTCATTTCATTGATTTGTTTGTGTGTGCAGGTAGCAGCAATAAAGACGGAGAAGAAGGCGCGCGAGCAAAAGCGGCGGAACAAGACGCTCGAGTCGCGGCGAGCGCTCGCCAACGTGCGGGTCGTCCAGAACAACCTCGTGTTCGTCGTGGGGCTGCCCGTGCGGCTCGCGGACCCCGAGGTGGGTGCCACCACCTTCACTAGGGTGCTCCTTGTGTGTACAGTGGATTCATCCTTACTTGTCTTATCATGTAAACAAACAAAATGTCAAAGATGCTCAAAGACAATCACTAGTGATTAGAAATGTCGAAATAATGAAATGTCAGCGATAATTTCATTATTTACGTAAATAGAGGAATATCGATTTTGCGTCGCCTGTCAGGAAGAGAATTCATTAGTACAATATTATATCAAAAACATATTGAAATCAACTACCACAATTTTGGTAAATTACTGCAATTTATTTTAATTTCATTTTTTCCAAGTTGTACTTTAAGTATTAATATCGATATATTGACATGCCAACATAACGGTACATAGACAATCTAGACATCGCAATGTCAGATGTCATGAGGGTTATCCGACCGTAACAGCGTTTATTGACGAAAATCTTTACAGAAATGATATTTTTCAGAGCTTTTTTGAGTGATTATAATACTTTGCGAGTTTTTTAAAGTATGCAACAACATTTGACGTGATGATTATTGTATAATTGCAGAGAAAAGTGTGATAATGTTTTCAAAAAGTGTTTGTTTACACGATAAGACAAGTAAGGATGAATCGACTGTACAAGTGTGTAGGGTGTTCCAGCCGATACAGACGGAGGTCCAGAACAACCTCGTGTTCGTCGTGGGGCTGCCCGTGCGGCTCGCGGACCCCGAGGTGGGTGCCGCCTGTACTAGGGTGCTCCTTGTGTGTACCAGTGTGTAGGGTGTTCCAGCCGATACAGACGGAGGTCCAGAACAACCTCGTGTTCGTCGTGGGGCTGCCCGTGCGGCTCGCGGACCCCGAGGTGGGTGCCGCCTGTACTAGGGTGCTCCTTGTGTGTACCAGTGTGTAGGGTGCTCCAGCCGATACAGACGGAGGTCCAGAACAACCTCGTGTTCGTCGTGGGGCTGCCCGTGCGGCTCGCGGACCCCGAGGTGGGTGCCGCCTGTACTAGGGTGCTCCTTGTGTGTACCAGTGTGTAGGGTGCTCCAGCCGATACAGACGGAGGTCCAGAACAACCTCGTGTTCGTCGTGGGGCAGCCCGTGCGGCTCGCGGACCCCGAGGTGGGTGCCGCCTGTACTAGGGTGCTCCTTGTGTGTACCAGTGTGTAGGGTGTTCCAGCCGATACAGACGGAGAGCGAGCGCTCGCCAACGTGCTATATCTCTTTCACAGAAGTGTAATTTGTCATAAATCTACTACACTACTCGCCTACAAGTAAAATAGAATCTTGCAACCGCGCACGAACAGTTAATCTTTTTTGCGAATAATTCTTCAGACAATATAATCAATTATACGAACGAACATGACACGATACTTACACGACTATCCTGCTAGCGGCGTTCGCCGAGAGATTGGCGTATACCCTGAACTGAAGACCTAACACGATTGACGTGTTGCCTCCCTGTCACACTTATGTTCGAATCTATAAATGCGAGAGAGAGGGAACACTGGAATATGTATTGGAGCATTTTTATATACACCTTATTTTGACCTTGGCTATACAGAAGTACAAACAAGTAGTGGCAGCGTTTTTATCTTGTATTGTCTAAAAAAAATTAAAACCGTGTTGGTTTCAATCAAAATAACGTTGTCGCTTACCATAAGGACGACATTTTCTTGAGGAGGGTCCAAATGTTAAGCGATGTCGCTCGTTAAAATCTTATCTAGTAAATAACTTTTTAACCTAAAATTCACACACACTTCCTGCTTTATTGATTAAAAAAATTCAATGGAAAAAAATACTCGTGACAACAATATTGTCCAATCTTGGTATAAGCAAACATGGCAGTTTTAGAGCAAAAGAGTGTATTTATAAAAATAAGACGAAGATGATGAAAAGCTTTAGAATACAGAGAACAGATACTACAAATCAGCTAAAAGGTTTAAATATGCGTTTGTTTGATTTCAGATCCTAAAAAGACAGGAGTACTTTGGCAAATATGGCAAAATTCACAAAGTAGTTATAAACCAAAGTACAACGTATGCAGGCTCACAGGTAAGACATCAAATAACATTTTCATATTCATATTTTCTATAAATAAGACTTATGTATGTAAATCTTCGTCCTTCGTATTTTCACGGAAATGTCCGAATTTATCTTTGTCTCAATTAGTGTCAGTCTACGAACAAATAAAACATGAAAGCCGCACGCCATACTAAATTGCCTTTCACAAACGATCCTGAATTTTAGTTGACAAGTGTCCCCCCCCCCCCCCATGTTCAATGCATCACGGCAAAGAATTTCAAAATCAACCTATGAAAACTGAAACCGCCATTTAAAAATAGTTTTGATTGGTCTATCAAAGTTTTGATTGGCTATGTTCTATAAACATTTGTCAAAGATGTTGCGCCGAAATATGCGCGGTGTTAAGAAAAGCGCTATATCCTGACCATCTTGGCACAATTGAACAATTGTTTTTGGGGGCATATTTGAGCTGGCGTTAGACGTCCATGTTATATATGGTCGCAGGTGTCAGTACGGATACTGAAGTTCGTTATGTCAACATTATGAGTTCGGAGGTTTTCGTGAAAAGCCGAAGGAAAAGGATTTCGCACTATACGTCAGCACCAGGGATAGGAAACTGCTATTTTCTCCATACAAAATAACGATAATTTTTTCGTTCTTCGGTAAATGTATAACTTCTCTTAATGGAGTAATTTGATAATACTATACAGTGTGTAAATCTAATACGGGCGATCAATTAAACCAGGCATGGGATTCATTAGTGTAATCACGGATTACAAGGTTTTTTTTAAATTACTCTTAATTATGACCCCACAGATTTTTTTTAAGATTATCGGAGCAGCAATGTAGGTACGAACATTTGTTATTGTTGATATGGCAGTTATGTCATCTGCTTTTGAAATTAGCTGTCAACGAGTGTTTAACTCGCGTATGTTGCTCTACATTGCGTGCCGAATTATTTTGTACGGAAAATTTTGTTGTTCTAATTTTAAGTAAAAGTTATTTGAATGTACTTATTATGTCGTAAACTAACACCCGTTAAGAGCTACGCCCGTATTAGACTTACACCCTGTATTGTTAATAAAATAAAGCATTGAGTGCTAACATAGAGACTGTACAACATTTTAAAATGTTGATTCAATTCTGATTACTTCTGTAAATTACGTTTGTATTACAAAAGTAATTGGAAGGTGTAATCAGATTACTTATTGCCTAACTTTGATTGACATTGATTATATACATAAGTCATTTTAAAAATAAAATATGTGATACTACATGCACCTAAGGGTTAATTAACTATTTATCTCCCCAGGGTCCGTCCGCGTCCGCGTACGTGACGTACGTGTCGTCCGCGGACGCCCTGCGCGCCATACAGGGTGTCAACAATGTCGCCCTCGACGGTCGCGTGCTCAAGGGCTCGCTCGGCACCACCAAATACTGCGCCAACTTCATGAAGAACCAGCCCTGTCCCAAGCCGGACTGTATGTACCTGCACGAGCTAGGTATGTGTCCATGTGTATACAGGTCAACAATGTGGCCCTCTACCCATGGTCAAGGGCTCGCTCGCCACCAAATACTGCGCCAACTTCATGAAGAACCAGCCCTGTCCCAAGCCGGACTGCATGTACCTGCACGAGCTAGGTATGTGGCCATGTGTATACAGGTCGACAATGTGGCCCTCTACCCATGGTCAAGGGCTCGTTCGCCACCAAATACTGCGCCAACTTCATGAAGAACCAGCCCTGTTCCAAGCCGGACTGCATGTACCTGCACGAGCTAGGTATGTGTCCATGTGTATACAGGTCAACAATGTGGCCCTCTACCCATGGTCAAGGGCTCGCTCGCCACCAAATACTGCGCCAACTTCATGAAGAACCAGCCCTGTCCCAAGCCGGACTGCATGTACCTGCACGAGCTAGGTATGTGTCCATGTGTATACAGGTCAACAATGTCTCTACCCATGGTCAAGGGCTCGCTCGCCACCAAATACTGCGCCAACTTCATGAAGAACCAGCCCTGTCCCAAGCCGGACTGCATGTACCTGCACGAGCTAGGTATGTGGCCATGTGTATACAGGTCGACAATGTGGCCCTCTACCCTTGGTCAAGGGCTCGCTCGCCACTAAATACTGCGCCAACTTCATGAAGAACCAGCCCTGTCCCAAGCCGGACTGCATGTACCTGCACGAGCTAGGTATGTGGCCATGTGTATACAGGTCAACAATGTGGCCCTCTACCCATGGTCAAGGGCTCGCTCGCCACCAAATACTGCGCCAACTTCATGAAGAACCAGCCTAGACAGACCTACTGACATTTCTATTACCCCCAAGGGAATTTCACTTTTCTATTACTCCCGCTATGCATGCAAGCAATGGCGCGCTGAGACAGCAAGTGTGATAAAAAGGTGACATTGACTGGCCCCCAAGATCGCCTGATTTGACAGCTCCTGATTTTTTTTCTGTGGGGTTATTTAAAAGGATTTGTCTTTTCTAATTGGCCAATGAACCTTTAGCAATTAAAACAAAATACTCGAACCACGATCACTGACATAACGCCGAAAATGTGTGAAAAACTGCGATGCTACTGGAGGTGGATATTTTGTCTGATTATTTTCCATGTGTAATTGCTGATAAAAAATAATTTTATTTAACCAGTGATACTTTATATTTTTGTGTTATGTATAGAATAAAATTACAAAAATAAAGTGTATATAACTTATTTGGCCACCCTGTATGATTATGAATATATTCTAGATTGACTAATACACTGTTGTGTCAACAGTAGGTACTTTCAAATCCCATTGTAATTGCGCCACCGCAGAGTACCCGATATCTTCTCACGAAATTTAGCTTTGCTCCTTACCTTGTTTTTGGCTACCTTTGCCAATTTTGGCAATACGTCAAAACAGCGGTTAACTAGATAACTCATTTTAATGATTTAGGCATAATATCTGTCCAATTTGCGAAAGAGACAAAAATATATTTGTCACGATGACAAATGTCTACTCTTTTCGAAGAACGTCACAACAAACCACTCTGTTCTAAATTCAAATTGTTGACAACCTAGTCAAGACTTGTGGCTGACCATAAAGAATTTAAAGCGATGTTTATATGACACTAAGGTATATTTTCCATAAATGTTGGGATATTTACGACCACCCTGACCGCTCAGATATTTCTGATTATCTCTGTGTTCCGATATTTTTGCCTAATTATACGTTACGAATTCATTGAAAAGTTGTTGCTCCTAAATTTGTGACGAATTACATGCCTCTAATTTATTGCCTTTTCTCACGTAACGAATTTATTGAAATTTTACGTTGCTTCGATTTATTTGGGGACCTCGACCGCTACCATATATCTGATGGCGACTGTACCTGCACGAGCTAGGTATGTGTCCATGTGTATACAGGTCGACAATGTGGCCCTCTACCCATGGTCAAGGGCTCGCTCGCCACCAAATACTGCGCCAACTTCATGAAGAACCAGCCCTGTCCCAAGCCGGACTGCATGTACCTGCACGAGCTAGGTATGTGTCCATGTGTATACAGGTCGACAATGTGGCCCTCTACCCATGGTCAAGGGCTCGCTCGCCACCAAATACTGCGCCAACTTCATGAAGAACCAGCCCTGTCCCAAGCCGGACTGCATGTACCTGCACGAGCTAGGTATGTGTCCATGTGTATACAGGTCAACAATGTGGCCCTCTACCCATAGTCAAGGGCTCGCTCGCCACCAAATACTGCGCCAACTTCATGAAGAACCAGCCCTGTCCCAAGCCGGACTGCATGTACCTGCACGAGCTAGGTATGTGGCCATAAGATATGGTAAGATGAGGGTGGTCCACAGATGTTATACACGGTGGAATTTAATCGGTGAACAGGAACCCATTTTTCTAATTCAGTAATCGATGGCGGTCACGTTTATGTAGTACTTAAGTGGAACCAAGTTTTTTTTTAGCATAACAAATTTTTATGTTGAAATTAAACTTTAATTAAAATTTATTGTCACCCTACTAATGGTTTAGTCTGAAAAGTTTAATACCTCTTTTCAAACTATCAGCCATGCATCGCTCTTATTTTACATAGGAATAGAGTCTATCGCAAAAATTAAAGCATGTGAGTGGTTATTGCTCATTTATGTTTTAAGTTTCTAGGGCTGATAGTTTGAAAAGAGGTATTAAACTTTTCAGACTAAACCATTAGTAGGGTGACAATAAATTTTAATTTCAACATAAAAAAAAATTATGCTAAAAAAAAACTTGGTTCCACTTAAGTACTACATAAACGTGACCGCCATCGATTACTGAATTAGAAAAATGGGTTCCTGTTCACCGATTAAATTCCACCGTGTATATCATAGATCCAGCAAACGTATCTACTTAGCGTGTCAAATGAACTCAGTAAAATCTACTGAGTTATCCGTCTTTAATCGCAGCTTGCAGCTTTCGGGCGTCAAATTTTGTAAGTTGTAGTGAACAAAAACATAATAATGCCTCCTCAAGTAATATTAATTGCAACAACACAAAAAAATATGAATACACAAGGGCCTGAGACATATTTAAAATCATAGGCAAGTAACAACTTCAGTACAAAATCTGACTCGCTCGGCCGCCATACAAATGAATGAACTTGTTTCTTCTATCCAAATCTAATTCTGTGGGGTGGTCCAAAGAATTATTCCCGCTCCACAGGGCTTATTATTGTACATGTCCCTTAAAAGTAATGTATATCAATTTTCAGAGTAATCGAGCATCATTTAGAGATCGCTTAAAATTCAACAATTCGGCAGTGTACATAAATGTATGAAATTAAAATCTCCCCTTTAAAAAAAAACTGGTGTGAGCTTCCATGTCTTTAACTGTAGATTTTCGATAAGGTACTACTACTCATTAAGTATATGCTGTAGAATGTTTAATTTTGGTGAAGTGTACAGTCGAGGTGCCGTGTGGTGACGGCAGTAAGAATACATTTGTCACCACCCCAACTCTTCCTGCGGGAGTCGTAAGAGTCGACTAAGGGATAAAAGTGTCACTGACCATTCTTTATTTTGATTGATGATGGGCAGCAGCGTCATCATAGTGGATACATTACTGCGATCGCCAATCCGCTTGCCCAGCGTGGTGATTATGGGCATTTACCTCCTAATGCGTGTATACGTATAGTTAGTAGGAGAGGCCTACGTCCAGCAGTGGACTGATACAGGCTGATGAGGTACAGTCGAGTGCATTAATATATAGACACATTTGTAAGGGATCAGTATGAAGAAGTGTATATATATTAATGCCCTTGACTGTACATTTTTGGTTTGTATGAGACCAGTAAATAATCAGCAAATCACCTCCAATTTGGTATATAGACTACTTTTATGTAATAGAACAATTAAGGCTATGTGGAGGTGAGATTTTAAGAAAAAAAAAATTCATACTTTGTCGTGAACCACCCACACTAGGAAAGGTCTACAATGTGGCCCCCCATGGTCAAGTGCTCGCTCAGTACAGTCGCCATCAGATATCGTAGCGTCCGGACCGGACCGTTCAAAAGTATCTGAACACACCTGTCGTTATGGCAATATCGTGACGCTACGATATATCTGATGGCGACTTTACCACCGATGCGTAAATGAAATGCGTTGTGTTCTATGCAGGGATCTCGATTTTTCTCCATACAAAAGAATGGTTCTAATTTCGTTCCTTTTTATTCTTCGGTATAAAAAATATTTGTCGATAGAGTAATTAAAAAATAAAATGTTGTTAATTACATAAAATATTGAGTACTACATAAAGAGTGTAAAACATTTTAAAATATTGATCTATTTCGAGATTAAAAAAAAAAACTGGTTCCGATTCCTGATCATTTGAGCCCATAACCATAAGTTGTTTAAAAGTAGTCCAGTGACTGTAAATCTAGGCAAACTAGTTAGACCTGGGAGAAAACGAAACCAGTTCTGCATAATTATATAAGGAATTGGGGTAATTATACCAATTATATTCTCGTTGAATTCACCTCGCACCGACTTTCATGTCTGTGTGTCAAATAAACATATGGTTACTTCTGATAATATCCGTATTCTGTACGAATGAAACTAAAAAACTATGTATACACCTTACTTTATTTTAATCATCTTGTCGGCGTGATTGATACACAAATTGGTACGAAATTATTCCACATAATAACATATCGTCAGTTGTAATATGAATTAATGTAACCACCAAATGACGACTTTTCAGGAGAGCCAAAAAACGAAATGGACATTTATAAAGTATGTTGTATCTTTTTAGTTTATTATCCTATTGAAATGATATTTATCTTGTTTGTTTTATTTTTGAGAGGTTTATTTGATAGACAGTTACTAACTGCGACCACACTTATAGTTCAGGAAATGGCTGGTGCTTACGTTAAACATTTTCAAAAAAATTTGGAGATACGTTAACAAATCAATGAAAATCATCAAAAGTGGATTTCGGAATTTAGTGTAACTCACAAATTGAAACCGAATTGCTTATGAGCCATACAATGCAGACGGCGCTTACAGCAGTGACGTTTATAAAAATATGGTGAGTACAAGACATGTTTTGTACTTACAAATTCGTACTTACGTTAAAATATTGTCTATGATTTTTGGAAATCTTTACATACGTTAATAAAAAACGTAGAAACCTAATAAAATGGCATAGTTTTTGTTAACGTATTCGACATTTTTTTCTAGATATCAATATTTTATATACACCGTTCGATAGAGCAGGAAATTTGCAGTCGAACGGTACACATAACTCAATTTCGTCATTTTGGTGGTTACATTAATTCATATTACAATCGACGATATAAGGGTGTTAAAATTGCAATTTACATGGTAAATAGCCCGTTTTAAGTCATATTAATAATGTAAATATAATTGGCCGTGTGGTGACGGCAGAAAGAATACATTTGTTACTACCCTAACTCCTCCTGCGAGTGTCGTAAGAGTCGACGTAAGGGATTGAAGTGTCACTGACCATTATTTGATAAAAGATTGATGATGGGCAGCAGCGTCATCATAGTAGACATGTCGAAGGCGGATTGTATAATCCGCCGTATTACAATACGCCTAGCCGGATTACAAAACAGCCCTGTTTTGTAATACGGCGGATTGACGACTAGCCGGATTGAATACGGCTAAATGAAAATCGGGCGGATTGTGTTCGACGCCAAACGTTATTCAATGCGGCTAGCCGTATTGTAATGAGCCGCCGCTTTGTCAGTTTTTGGTTTCCATTTCTGACACTCGCGGCGTTGCCTGTCATAACAACAAAAATGGCGTCGTTTGCCGGGAGTGTTGTTGTGAATTTACAAGTCAATGGTGGAATAAACGACGAAAAAGTGTTAAATATGTGCGAAAACAGTGAATTTAAGAAAAACTTTGATGAACAACTAAGCAACTTCTTAATTCTCAAAGCGGAATGTTAATAAAACCCTGGACCAAAGAGAGAGTTTTTAGGGTTAGATCACATAAAATCCGCCAAAGTAGCCATGAATGACGGTGTTCGGCGGAATGCTACCCAATATTACTGGAATAATAAATACGCGGTGAATTTGATTTAATCTTTAAAAAAAGTAAACCAGAAGACCCTACCTACTGTTCGAGTAATACCCACGGAGCAGTATTTCGATACTTTGATGGAAATTCACAAGGTAACTGGCCACGGTGGGCGTGATAAAATTCAATATGCTATATTAATAAATATGATTAAAAAGTTTATTGTAGTAAGATTTTTCTTATTAAAAATGTACCGTTTACATTATATATCATGTCATAATATATATAATGTAAACGGTACTGTATCTTGTGAATTGTAATTTAAAAATAATTGATACCTACCATAAATAAGCACCTAAATAATGTTGGTTACTTAACAATTAAGAAGATTATTTTTGTTCGATTTTTCTTTATAAGTAAAAATGTTGCAATTTCCACATTGTTTTATTTTGTAAGTATGGTCACCCTACAATCGGAATAGTTTTTCAATACGGCTAAACGTGGGCCGCCATATTGAAGAACGTATCGGAATGACAATCCGGCTAATCGTCAATCCGCCGTATTACAAAACAGGGCTGTTTTGTAATCCGGCTAGCCGTATTGTAATACGGCGGATTATACAATCCGCCTGCGACAGACACATTACTGCGATCGCCAATCCGCTTGCCCAGCGTGGCGATTATGGGCATTTACCTCCTAATCAGTGCGTCTAATCGTCTATACGCATAGTGAATAGGAGAGGGCTACGTCCAGCAGCGGACCGAGACAGGCTGATGATGTGTGTGATCTTCCACAAATAGGGATGATGACTGTAGTTAAAATATTTTTTTTAGTACAGATGGTGCCTTTTTTACGCGCTAGTGTGAGAAGTGGCTCATTTTACGTCAGGTCCAAAACTTCGGAGGGCCATCTGTACTAAAAACGTCGTACGAGACACGTGCAAAAAAGAAATTCGTAACTCGTGTCGATTTAAAACACTCCCTTCGGCCGAGTTTTAAAACATCGCCACTCGTTTCGAATTTCATATTTTTCGCACTTGTGTCGTAATGTACTAATTTAACATTATGCACGACAACACGAAGAAATTATTACTAAGATGTAGATCGCAGTAATTTTTGTACAGAACTTCTATTTAATAAATTGAAAAGAACTTAAAAGAGTAGGTCATTTGGCAGTACTCAAACGTTACGTCACTTTTGAGTATTTCATATAAAATTCCATGGTGGTGAACGTTTTGACAGTTCCAAAAAAGATGCTGATTTGACTTGCCAGTCATCATGCCTATTGTATGAATTCCATTGTTTCCAGGTGATCCCAAGGCGTCGTTCACGAAGGAGGAAATGCACGCCGGCCTGCACCAGGTGTACGAGCGCAAGCTGCACAATCAGCTCCTGCAGTTAGGCAACAAGCCCGACGACAAGCATAGCGCAGGTTCGATTCCCGCCGGGCCCCGTTTCAACCCTTAATTAAACACGAGACACACCAAAATTTCATTGGTTTTGGCCCTTTTCAGTGAGACGCAAGATTCAAAATAAGGTGGGAAACATATTCCCATTATCCGATTAAGGGTTAACTTGCTGCGACCATAATATATACAGTGTGTTACCGTGATCTAGGCTTTTAAGAAAATGGACAATAATACGCATCATAAAAAAAAATATCTAGGGACATCTTACTTACACAAATCGACCTAGTCCCAAGCAAGGTAAGCTCAATTAAGGCTTGTGTTGTGGGTACTAAGCGACGATATATATAATAGATAGATACATACAGATACTTAAATACATAGACAGCCACAACTAAGGATCAAACATTTGTGATAAATAATTACACAAAGAATGCTCTCGCCGGGATTCGAATTAACAGTTGATATATATAAATTAACGTACAATTAAACATATTTCCTTCGAACGATCAATGTTAAGCGTGTATTGCTTAGTTGTCAAACACTGCAAGTGGCTACTATCTGTCATTGTCAAACGCTAATTAAAAATTAATTTTGAAGTACATTGCTTCTCACTCATTTTTTTTACAAAGTTAATTAATTTTAAATAATGAGTTCTTAATTAAAACATACTCGGGGTTTGATTAAGAATCTGCACCGCATTGCTGGGTTTCAAAGGAAGCCTGCATGATGGTAACACACTGTATAACCATAGATCTTTAACCAAAAACAATTGTACAAATTGAGCTGAGATGGGCAGGACATGCTTTTCTTAACGCCGCGCATATGTCGGCGCAACATCTTTGACAAATGCAAATACAATAAAATCTTTGATGGACCAATCACAACTATTTTTAAATAGCGGTTTATGTATAGGACAATATATAAATTAATTAGCGTAATGTACTGAAGACGGGATGACACTAATCAACGAAATTCAGGACCGTTTTTGAAAAGCCATTTAATATGGCATACAGCTTCCATGTTTTATCTGTGGTCGCAGTTGATCCCACTCATACCAAGGGTATAACAAAAAGAATGGTGATCCGAGGGCCCATTTGGCATTTTTTTCTCAACCTTTACGGATCCAAAGGGCTCATGCATAAATCATGCGAGGTTTTTTCGGGTACTTTTTGACACATTATGCACAAGCCCAAACTCACGAAAGACATTAACGATCAATACTGTTTGTCTATAGGTACAGCCGCGATCAGATATATCGTAGCGTCCGGTAGCGTTCAAAAATATCTGAACACGCCTTTATTGCCATAACGATAGATGTGTGTTCATATATTTTTGGGCACTCTGGATGCTACGATATATCTGATGGCGATTATACAATGTTTATATTAACTTTTATACATTTAATCTATAGAATAATTTTGTATTTCCGCAGGTAACTCTAGTACGAATGCAGAAAAGAATAGTTCGAAAGAAGGTAAGGATTACACTCTTTTCTATTTTTACATAACAGTCTATAAAATGATTTTTAAATATTTGTTTTAGTATAAGAAATGTGTATTTAACAAATATTTCCTTGTTCGCAGGTAATCCATCGAACTTTATACCGACAACAGTGGTCACATCGTCTCATATAAACGTAGTCAGTTCGTCTAAGTGAGTACTGTTTCACATTTATACTATTTTATTGCTACGACTGTTTATCACTACACTGTGTATTTTTACTAAATCTTGCCTCTTGTTCAATTCAGTGAAATAATGTTTTTAACAAAGCGATATAGAATAAATTGCCAGTAACTGGCCACCTTATATAAAAATGAAGTCTATGTACTTATAATTAGAATTCATTTTGAAAGAGGGAGAGTGATTGACATGACACATCATTTTAAAATGAATTCTAACTTGTTAGCCTCCGTAGCCTAGTTGGTAGTGACCCTGCCTACGAAGCTGGAGGTTCCGGGTTCGAATCCCGGCGAGGGCATTATTTGTGTATTTATTTATCACAAATATTTGTTCCTTTCGAATAACGGCATTATTTGTGTATTTGTTTATCACAAATATTTGTTCCTTGATCATGGCTGTCTATGTATTTAAGTATCTATATGTATCTATCTATTATATATACGTTCGCCTGGCACCCACGTCACAAGGCTTAATTGAGCTTACCTTGGAACTAGGTCGATTTGTGTGAGATGTCACAAGATATTTATTATTATTTATTCATTTATTTATAAGCACATAGAGTTCATCTTTATATAAGGTGTCCAGAGAGTGACCAGTTACTAGCAATTTACCCGAAGTCCTTTTAAAACATATTTAGAAACCGTAACTACGCATGCATCTAATTAAAACGTGATTTATTTCCAGATCAAAGAAAGAATCGGTAAACGGTAGCAATGGTATAGAAGCGAGCAATAGTAACGGAGTGAATGGAAACGGCAAAGAGGCGTGGCCCAGTCTCGGCTCGTCTCCGCCTTCAGAGAGCCCTGTCGGCAAACAGTCCAGTCCCAAACCACAAGCTCAGGGTAAGGAACAGCTAATTATTTCCATCCGACTTCAAAAAAAAGGAGGAATGTCTACTTTGTCGGGAATGTGACGGCTATGACAGCTACCTTAGTAATATATATATGGAAAGTGCGAGATTTCTCTAGTAATGCAAACGTTAAGTTATAAAATTAAGATACACCAAATAGTAAATTATGACACAATAAACACATGAAATTCGAAACGAGTGGCGATGTTTTAAAACACGACCGATAGGGAGTATTTTAAATCGACTCGAGTTACGAATTTCGTTTTTGCACGTGTCTCGTACGACGTTTTTTAGTGCAGATGGTCCTCTGAAGTTTTGGACCTGACGTAAAATAATAATAATAATAATAATTGCCGGCATTTACAACACCATTTTTACACCTTCGTCACGGAAAAAGTGCCCTCTCAATAATGTATATACAATCATGGGTACAGTTGACGAAAATAATATAATACGCCATTGATTAGTGCCGACACGTACTTATCAAAATACCACAGGATGTACACGCGCAGTAAAGCACGCAAGATTCAAGCGTCCCCACAGATCGCACGCCCAACACCATCGTCCGCCTCGTCAACATCAGTCAGCTCTCAAGTCTCGTCGGGTGCTGATTACGCCACCGCGCCCGACTTCAGCGGATCGAGCAGCGACGAGCGCGGACCATCGCCGCCGCCGCCACGACCACCTGCGCGACGAGGACGGCCACCGCTGCCGGCACGCTTGGGGCCCGCGGGACATGCTGCCCCGCCCACGGCTCCCGCTGCCGGTGGTGTAGTGCGACGCATGACATGGTCTCAAGCTATGAATGAGAACGTCATGCGCGCCTACTACGGGGCTACAGAGGGAGGAACTAATTTATCCGCGTATCGTGTCCGGATGCTTCCTCTGTTTCAGGCCCTTGAACCAACCATTAATGTGACTGCGCAGCGACTATCGGATCAAGTGCGAGTCATCCAACGATCAAAGCGGCTGGATGACTCGACACTTGATCGGCTTCGCCTGGAGGCTCTCCCTGTTCGCGCGACCCCTTCCTCGGCGCAGGACCCACCCGCCACGTCGCCGGACCCGGTGCCGGTACATGACTTGGCATCCGAGGCACTGCGGGTCGGTCCTGCTGCTGATGAGGACGATGCTGCGAACCTGAGTGTGAGTACTTCAGACAATGAGCAATTGAGGAGGACTCTGGAAGAAGCGATTATGCAGCATCGCTTCACGCCCGACTCTAGGCCACGATTACCACGTTTGCCCATGAATAGGCGCAATCTAGCGTTGATGGGAGCCCTAAACGCTTTACTGGAGCCGTATATACGATCCAGTAAAGATTTGGATGATACGCACTCGATCATGTACTGCGGGGCCATTGCAGCGTGCCGTGTTGCTCGAGTCAAGTTTCCGGACTCTGACCGTGCACCTAGGACCGCTGGGGGTGTCCCCGCATGGCAGGTGCGGATCGAGCGACGTATCGACTCGTTTAGGACTCTCATTGCAAAGCTGATCTGCTTCAGGGGGGGCAACAACCGCCCCCGAGTAATGCGCTTTGTGAACCAGGCGTTCGCGGGAACGGGTATTGCACCCCGCGACTACATGGCCAACCTCACAGAGCGCATCGACTTTCTGAAACAGAAGGTTTATGCATGGGCAAACCGTATTCGCCGCTACAGAGAGCGTGTGAACCGATTCCAGCAGAATCGCCTTTTCCAGAGTGACCAAAGGAAGGTTTACCGAAAGTGGGAGGAAACCGATTACCGTGTGTCCGACGCGCGGTTGCCGGATGCTACTGCCATGAGTGATTTCTGGCGTAGTATCTGGTCAGTGCCCGTCGGACACACCGAGGGTGAATGGATGACCGTTGTCGAACGTGAATGCGAGACCATCGAACCTATGGGGGCAGTTATCATCAGCCCCGATGACGTAAGTTGTGCTATCCGCACGACTCAGAACTGGAAAAGTCCTGGGCCGGATGGATTGCACAACTTCTGGCTAAAATGGTTTCGATGCTCGCACTCACGATTGGCAACGCAATTCCAACAAGCCCTCGAACTCGGTTCCCTGCCACCTTCTTTAACAACTGGTGTAACCTTCCTGCTCTACAAGTCCGGTAGTACCACGGAAGCGAAGAACTACCGACCCATCACGTGCTTGCCCACACTGTACAAGCTCCTTACATCCATTTTGAGAGTAAAAATTAACACGCACATTGTTTCGAACAATGTTTTGGCTCCTGCTCAAAATGGATGTAGGGTTGGGTCCCGTGGTACTAAAGAGCTCCTCCTCATCGACATGACCATTTGCCAGCAAGTCCGGCGTAACAAAGGGGCCCTCTCCGCCGCTTGGATTGACTACAAGAAGGCCTATGATTCGGTGCCTCATTCATGGTTGGAAAGGGTCTTGGAGCTGTATAAAGTTAATGCAACTTTAAGATCCTTTTTCGGCGCGTGTATGAGGCAGTGGACCACAGTCCTTCGTCAACCAGGAGGCGGGGATGGCCCCTCTGGCCCGCAGGACTTCATAAGGATCGAGCGAGGAATATTCCAGGGTGACAGTCTGAGTCCCTTGTGGTTCTGCCTAGCTCTGAATCCCCTCAGCACCCTGCTGAAGGATTCAGGACTAGGTTGCCGGCTTCGGAGAGAGGGTGAAGTCATTTCTCACCTTCTGTACATGGATGATCTCAAATTATTTGCGCCAAATAGCCAAGACTTGTTGGAACTACTGCGAACCACAGAAGTTTTCAGTAGTGCCATCAAGATGGAATTTGGTGTCGATAAGTGTGCGGTTATGCATGTGCAGCGGGGGAAAGTAGTAAATTCAACAAATTTACAGCTTTCTGAGACAATGTCGTTCAGATCTATCTCGGAAGCAGAAACCTATAAATACCTTGGTATGTCACAGTCTTTGGGTATTGAAGATATGGGAATTAGACAGGCGGTGAAGGAGCGCTTTTTCAGCCGGCTCACAAAAGTACTTAACAGTCTTTTGTCAGGAGGCAACAAAGTGCGCGCCTTCAACGCCTGGGTAATACCCATACTCACATACTCCTTTGGCATACTAAGGTGGACTCAGACGGAGCTGGACGCCCTGGATCGAAGGGTCCGTTCACTGCTTACCACACATCGAATGCTACACCCGCGCTCATCAGTTATGAGATTGTACATCCCGCGGAGGTGTGGGGGCCGCGGCTTCCTAAATGCCAAAAACCTCCACAACCGCGAGGTGTACAATCTTAGAAACTATTTTCTTAGCAATGAGTGCGGGATGCATCGTGATGTGGTGGCAGTAGACCGGAACCTCACGCCGCTCTCCTTGGCAAAAGAGAACTGGCGCAGACCTGTGGTACTAAGCACCGAGGACCGCAGGGCGGTATGGGAGAGCAAGGAGCTACACGGGCGGTTCTACAAGGCCCTCACGGGACCTGACGTAGATCTGCTCGCGTCGGTGAACTGGCTACGATTCGGGGACCTCTTCGGAGAAACCGAGGGTTTTGCCTGTGCAATTGCTGACGAGGTTATCATGACGAATAACTACCGGAAATATATCCTGAAGGACGGTACGGTCGACATTTGTCGGGCATGCCGCCGTCCCGGTGAGTCACTCAGGCATATTATTTCCGGTTGTTCTCAGATTGCTAACACCGAGTACTTGCACAGACACAACCTCGTAGCCAGGATTATACACCAGCAGCTTGCTCTTCAATACGGCCTTGTGGGCTTCGAAGTGCCTTACTATAAGTACACACCTGCGGCAGTTCTCGAAAATGGTCGTGCCACGCTCTATTGGGATCGATCTATCATCACGGACAGGACTATTGTAGCCAATAAGCCTGATATCGTGCTGATAGATCGATCGCAACGCCGGGCAATGCTCATCGACATCACGATCCCCCATGACGAGAACCTCGTGAAGGCCGAGAAGGACAAAGCCAGTAAGTACCTTGACTTGGCTCACGAGGTAACCGACATGTGGGATGTTGATTCGGCGATCATTGTGCCGATAGTTGTTTCTGCGAATGGTCTCATAGCGAAGAGTCTCGATCAACACCTCAAGAGGCTCTCGCTAGGTGGTTGGATCAGGGGTCAGATGCAGAAGGCGGTAATCCTGGACACGGCGCGCATAGTCCGGCGGTTCCTCTCCCTGCAGCCCTAACCACCGGCAGCTTGGGCCTGCCCCGTTGCCGGCGGCACCCTAGGTTAGGTTTTTTTATAGTATGTTTATATGTTTTGTATTGATTTTGTATGTTTTATTGTATTTTATTTTTATAACCATATTATAAAATAACCTGACCTAAGAAGATGTATAAATAAAGAGAATAATAATAATAATAATATATATTTATTTCAGGCATACACCCATATGACAAAATACATTACAGAAAAAAGTGTATATAAAACAAAATGATTAAAATACAAAATAAATAAAATAAAATGGTGTACAATATAAAATTAAAGTTAAAACATGGTGTATGTAAGCGTGTAAAGACTGTAAAGTGCTTACAACTACTTACGGTTCCCGTCGCGGTGCACACACTGCCAGTGCTTCAGTATAGGACAGTCCAGGCACTCGGAAAGCGTTCTGAGTATTTCGTTATCAGCTCTTTGGAGACGCTCCCAGAAACCGGCAACACGTGATCTAATTATCGCGAAGAAATCAGGGATTCTAGCCTCAGCGAACATGCCTGACGCGCTACTATATCTAGGATATTTCATAAGAGTGCGATATGCGTCATTATATTGCACTCTTATCCTGTTCCATGACCGCCTGGTGTAGTTCACCCAGAGTTGACATGTATAGAAAGATTGGCAAAATGCTCCATACAGTGTCCTCTTCACGGTATCACTACACCGAGCGAATCTGCGCGCAAGCATATTACACCGTACAGCAAGTGCCCTTCGTTCGCGCTCTATGTCGCCGTCATCAGTGAGGTCCTCAGTGACAATGTGCCCTAAGTACCTGAACTGCCCTACCCTCACTACCGGCGCTCCATTTAAGTATACCGGCGGGACACTCTCCGGACCCCGTCCTGCCTTAAAAACCAACATCTCGGTCTTGCTTACATTATATTTGAGGCCGTGGTTATAAGCGTACCTCTCGCAAACACCTAAGAGTTTTCTGAGACCGCTGATCGAGGGACTGAGAAGCACCATATCATCGGCATAGCTAAAGTTGCTCATGCAGGTGGAACCGATATGGCATCCTACCTTGGTGCTTCTCAGCTCCACGAGCAAATCGTTGATATATAGGCTGAAAAGATCCGGAGAGGTCAGGCCTCCCTGGCGTACACCGCATTCTAACCTATATTCGTTAGATGTCGCGTCGCCCCATCTTACTGTATTAATTTGGTTTTCGTACCAGAATCTCAACAAGTTCACGGTACTGCTAGGAACGCTTGATCCATGTAGCTTTTGCCATAGTAAATCATAGTTTACTAAGTCAAAAGCTTTGCTTAGGTCAAGGAAGCATGCGTAAACAGAAGTATCTCGTTTTTTGTAGTACTCGACTGTAGCTTTTAAACTAAATATGGCTGTATCCGTTGAGAGTCCTGGGCGAAAACCAAACTGAGCGTCGTCTATGTCTAGATTCCTTTTCAGGTCTGGATGTAGTAAGCGCTCAAGAATCTTTCCCACAATCGTACCAAGTGAAATCGGCCTATAGTTATTATGGTTCGAAAGATCCTTGGTTTTGTTTTTGGGTATTGGAACCACCACCGTCTTCATCATATCATGCGGCAAATAGCCGAAGTTAACACAAAGATTGTACAAAATCGCCAGTACTCTATAGATATCAGGGCCCGCATGCACAATATGTTCCAAACTTAAGCCATTCCAAACCAAGCCAAAATGACACACTTCTCGCATTACAGCCTAAAAAAGGTACAATCTGTACTAAAAAATTGTTTTCCTTACGTTCTTAAGAGTATGCGAAAAATGGCGTCACGTACCTGACATTTTCGTGGAATGTAACTAGGGATGATGACTGTAGTTAATAGTTATTTATTATACAAGGGGGCAAAGTTGTTGTTTAACTGTCGTGCCAATATTGAGACCTGAGCTAGCGAAAGATTCCAAAATTGAGCCACGAGCGTAGCGAGTGGTTCAAAAACTGGAATCTTGAGCATTGCGAAGGTCTCAAGGCACGAGAGTTGAACAAACTTTGCCGCCAAGTGTAATACAACTTTTTTCCCCTCACTATCGCGAGGAAATATGATTACAAATCTCATCCAAATGTAAATTAACTTAAATAAACCATTTAAAACTCAATGTCGAAACGTATCGTAGAATAGAGTTACTTCTGGAAATTAAATATAGCCAATGGCTTACAAAGTCACCCATGAAAACGACCAATTTAACATGTGAGCTCCGATTGCGCATTTTTACTACGGTCATACAGATCCACTTATACTAGGCAGTAGGGGGCTATAGGAATTAGAGCAATGTCAAATTACTTTATTCACAAGAGTGTAAAAAGCGTTTTTACCCGCTCGTATTAAACGATAAACGAGCGCTTTACGAGCTAGTGAGGGGAAAAATAAATTATTTTACATTATGCACGACATAATACACGAAATTATTATTCAAATGAAGATGTCATTTTTATACAGAACTTCTATTTAAAATTTTGGAGAACTAAAAAGATTAGGTAATATACAAATGTAACGTCACTCTTGTGTTTTGAATATAAAACTTCATAGTGGCGATCGTTTTGATAGTTCGAAAAAGGTGTTGATTTGACTTGCCATTCATCATTCAGCCTGTTAAACAGACATCTGAAAAATAAGCACTATTGTACGCCATAATAATGGACTAATATCAAAGTTGATGTAGGTAATAAAATGATTAATATGAATCGACCTGTAGTAGACTGTTAGAATATAATTTATTTTTAGTTACGATTATAAATGGTTTTGGGTTTTAGTTATTATTTTAGTTATTGGGTAAGGCAATTAATTATTTGTTAAAAATTAATTTCATGATTTGTCATATGTTCTCCCTAGTCACGAAGCTTATACAGGATTCGAAACGTCGATATAATAACTAGTGTACGTTTTTTAAGTACGTAACCCAACTAACCCAGCAAGTCTTTAAAATGTTACCTTAATTCTTTGAGTGGAAAATCACTTTTCAATTGCTTGGTAAAAAAGTCGAAAAGTAGTTGACCACATTTTTGTTGACTGCACCACAGTTCAAACCTTGTTTCCCTTTAACCTTTTTGCGACGAAAATGAATAGTATTTTTTACCTAGCACTTTTTTGCCTACAAAGTATTAAAACTACCTAATGCAATTTTGTTTTGATTTAGTATTTTCTGTTACACATTTGTTCCAGGTAAAGCTGTAAGAAATACAATTAAAATACAAATACGAAGAAAAACTGTAAATTCTATTGAGAAAACGGGAATAACCCGAAGTAATGGCAAACATATTAATGTATTGTAACCCTAAACTTGGCACTGTTACAGAACTATGCATGAATACTCTTACTAATATCGATAGGCTTCTTTATTTGCCAATTTTAAGGTTAAGACAGAATATTCTACGTTTATGGTTCATCCTGATAATGATATCTTCATTTCAGTTAAGTCACAAGAAAACGGCACATCAGAATCTTCCAGTCCCACACAACAATTACAACAGCCCGCTCAAACGAAAAGCAAAGACCACAGCGATTCCAAACCGACCAGGACCCACAAAGACAGCACAAACGGACAACCCAAGAAGAGCAAAACCGAATCGAAAAACAAAAAACACAGTCAAGTCCAGGACCAAGAACCGGAAATGGAACCAGAACCAAGCATCACACAGAGCTCAGTCTTCGAAAACGACACACAAAACAGTTATCTATCAAACGAATTAGACGAACTAGAATCAGATAGACACTGCCTTTTAGAAAACCACGATTTACTCCACAGCAGTGATCACAGCCTATTAGAAGACGATACACACAATTTACTAAACGACGTTAATAATGAAATAATGCTCCACAAACAGAGAGAAATGCTCGCGGGATTAGTTGATAACCACATGACGGCACTTCCGATGAAGAGTCCTTTAGTTAACGGATACGGGCTTATAGACAGAGATACTATGAGTTATATAGGTAATGATAGACATAGTCAAATTAGCCAAGGGTTGTTGGAAAAAGAGTTGTTACTGAGGGAACGCAGCAGAAGCGAGATGCTGATGCGCCAGAATGAGATGCTGGCGCGCCAGCATATGGAGCCCAAGCATTATCTGCAGGGGAATATAGGCCTCGACTCCAATAGTGAATTATTAGGTGAGTTATACTTTACAGGAATCTATTTGCATAGTCTTACAGTCGTGGCCAGATAATTAGGATCAAGATTTTTTTTCTCATACAACTGCCTGCAATCAGGGCTTTGCAAATTTGATAATAATTAAAAAAAATATTTTTCTTTATTAATATCAGAACTTATCCATGATTAAATAAGGTATACTGGAACGTACGTACGTTGTATCGGGAAAAATATCTTGTTCCTAATTATCTGGCCACGACTGTATATTGGGCCAATCAAATTTTACATCGACATATTTTCTGTCTCCACTACGTTACTTTTTATGAACTTACAAATGTACGTCAAATTTTAAATGGTAAACCGTTGGAACCTAAATGTATCGGTGTCAACTTGTGTGAGGCCTAACGCATGTACAATTTATGAGCATTTTTTCTAGCAACTTTATGAAATTCTCACCTGCGTTAAGTAAAAGTCGATTCGCCCATATTACTGTTAAATAAATTGAGTAGGCGTATTTTTGCCTGACTTTTACTATTTGGTGGTAGGTATTTGGTTCACTCATACATACTAGGTATCTCACTATCAGGGCGATATTATAAAGACAAATCCAGAAAATCTATTATTTTAGAAGCCACGAAACATTTTTTTTTATGTTGGCACAACAAAGTGGCTCCACTCCACCTGATCGTAAGTGAAAAGTAAAACCAAAATAGAAGCAAATGTCTCTCCAGTGATCGTAATTTAACAATTTAAGAAAGATCGACAAAATTGAGGAAAATATTGTCGCACAATTGGTACCAATTACCCAAAGGAAACAACGCCAGGCAACTTAAAATACTAGGATTTTTGTATATCCAAAGAAAGTGTACTATCAATATTTGAATCATCAATTTTCTTACATCCGTGGCTATTATTGTTAGTGAGTTATTCGTAACCCTTCGTCTGTGTTTGATAAGGAACTGTGCAAATAAATTAATAATTTGAATTAAAAACCCATGTACTGATCTTTAGCAACCACAGATGAGGTTAATGTAATTTAGAAGTACCCTATTATTCGCATTAACATAGTAATAATATATTATTGTATTTCAGGTGCTAATTATCATCCAAATCCAAATATGCTTCCATTCGGCATGCGCGTAGAACACGCGTCGCCGGCCCTCCAAAATAATATGCAAAACAACATGCAGAACATGCAAAACAACATGCAAAACATGCAAAATAGCATGCAGAATTCGATGCAAAACAGCATGCAGAACAACTTACAAAATACAATGCAGAATAGCCTTCAGAATAGTATGCAGAATAGTCTTCAGAACAGTATGCAAAATAGCTTGCAGAACAGTATGCAGAATAGCTTGCAGAACAGTATGCAGAACAGCATGCAGAATAATATGCACTATGTAATGCACAATCCACACGCGGGCCCTGTGCCCAACGGTTTTGAAGCTCCTCCATCTTCGGTGAGTGAATTAAGTTAAAAAAGTATGTCTGTCGAAACATAGTCATATGAAGGGTCCACGGAAAGAACAAGTCTAGTCAATTCAAATTACTGAAGGAAATTCACACCTTACTTTTAACAGAATAAGGTGTGAATTTGTCATGATTTTTTTAAGCACTGGATATGTTTTTTCCGTTGACCCTTCTTATAACTCTAAACCCTTAATTCGACAATGTTTAATGTACCCACATTTTTTGTATTTTTTTAAGACGAATTATTAATACTATTGAGTGCCAAGGAGGCTTGAGTATACGACCATCCCTTATTTCTATCGAATTAAGGGTTTTTAGTCCAGCCACCTCGGTGCGTGCGCGTTTTATCGTATGAAATCTCGTCGGCTGACAAGCAAAATTCGCTATAAAAACTGTCATTATTCTTAGCAACCTCGTATGTAGCTCTTGTGTCAAAATTGAGATACGACGTTTATTTCAAGTAGGTATTTGTTACTTAGTGACTTTTGCTTGTCAACCGACGATCTCATAGTAAATGACACACCGCTAGGGCAACTATCGTGCACATAACGCAGCTTCATCGAGACAAACCCGTTGCGTGCTGCGTGCACACGCAGAGTTGCGGCAAAATCGCTTCTATGAATTTAAATATTAGATGTCATATTCTAAAGAAAAATTATAAAAATAATTGTTTCTTTGGTATATGACATCTAATATTTATATGTATGTTGTTTAAAAAAAAACAACTCAGAAAATATTAAAGAAAACAATTTGAGTTGTTCCACAAAAAATCGCTTCTACGATTTAAAGTATTTGTTAGCTGTCATAGCCTAGTTCGTAGTGACCCCGCTGGAGGTGCTGGGTTCGGATTCCGTCGAGGGCATTATTTGTGTATTTATTTATCTCTAGAGTTAGGAATTTTGGTGGCATTAGGTGAATAGAGAACGGTGGAGTCGTTGTTTTATTTTTTTTTGATTTATTGAATAATTAATTAATCAAAAAATAAAGCTTTTGAACAAGGCCTCGCCCATTTTAAGTTTTAAATAATTTTATAGGTAATCGAATATTACCTATGAAATTATATTCAGTGGCCATTTTTTATAATAAGTTTTACCATTATTAAATTATATTTAGAGGCTTGGGGAATACTGGAACCTTGAAAACGAAACCAGTAGATTTTCTCAAATACTATCGTTATTTATTGCAATTTAATATTTTTTATGTTCTAAAAAATAAAATACATGTTATTTGCTTAAATGCATTTGTGAATTCAGC
>JALPQI010019822.1:0-14864 GCA_025490895.1 Thaumatotibia leucotreta | reverse complement strand
CCCACTCTACGGAATTCGATCGTTACACAAAACGTGATTCGTTGATTTCGTAGAGCGGGGGATAGAATAGCGCATGCTCGTTTGGTCTGAATGTACCGTGATAGATTGGCAGTCTGATGTTCCAATTTGTTGATATTGGCCACTAGAACTATGTCAAAGGTGACGTTATAGAACACACTGCAAGAAATACAGCATGTCTATTTTATACGGGCGAATAATGAATCCAGCTATAATATATGTTCCTGTAGGTGTAATGATTTTTATAAAGTGCAACCTAGCAGCAATGTATGCCAATGTAATGCTATACTAAGGAATGAGAGGTGAAACACTTATGTCTACGTTAATTAATGTAGCTTAAGCATGGTCCCTAGGTCCGATAGTAACGCCACGAAAATATTCGCTCGTATCAAATACACACGCTGTAACTTACTACTTGTCATTTTGACAGTCCTAGAGTGGCCTAGGTCTAGTGGTACAATTAGTTGGTTGTCGCTTATTACTGATAATAAGTGACAATCAATTAATTGGAAACCTCACCCACTCGGGAACTTAATAAAAAAAATAAAAAAATATCTTGGGACATCTTACACAAATTGACCAAGTCCCACGGTAAGCTCAATGAAGGCTTGTGATGTGGGTACAAAGCGACGATACATATAATAGATAGATTAGATACATAAATATATATAATAGATAGATTAGATACATAAATAGATACATAAATATATGTGTTTAATATTTTATAAATGTTTTACAATAATTTTAAATAAAAAATTACCTCAACATAGTATATAAGTAGTATTAACATAAAAAGTTAAAGGTAAAGTATATTCAGTAATTTATTAATGCCTCGGTAAATTAATATAATTCAATAAGATTATATCGCAGAAACATGAATGCAATAGTTGCATGTGCATCCTGAGAGACGGTATTTACAACATATTAATAAACATTAAAACGAGGTCGACTGGAGAAAGAAGGAATGTATGATGCATTTGACAAGGACAACTATTATTCATTTTAATTACGAAATTGGGTGAATATCTGAGCGTTTCAACCGCCTAATTTTGGTGGCATCATTTTTGCCGAAGTTTCTATTAGTTACAATGTGCTAAATTTGTCATTTGAAGGAGGCACGGTACCTTACACAAATGGCGAAGTTGAGACGTTTAGAAACTTCGGCCAAAATTATGCCACCAAAATTAGACGGTTGAATTGAAACGCTCAGAATATATTCATGTCGTATGCGGGCTTGTATTACCCTCCACTACTATCTTTAATCCTGACAAGCAATGTTTAGGCCTAAGGGTACATGTAAACATTCGTTGTCGGTCAATGATTGACAGAAATCACACACGACTATCCCTTAGGGACAGTTACGTGCCCTTAGTTCCTTACCATAAGTCCGCTATGACCGTAATTTCATAACTTTCTATAACTACTAGAGAGATGCATCGACTATCGACACTAACTCACTAAGTCTTAGACTTTACAAGCCGCGTAGCGACTCCAGCGTTTCTAGCCAATATGTGCGTGCGTTAGAGAGGCAAACAGCGAAATTGTAAATTGTAACTTTATAAAAACGCGACCCAGTAAGAATAATTTTTGCCTCCTCGGAAACCCTTCCCGAGGGCGTAATAGTAAGAGTCGACTAAGGAATTGAAGTGTCACTGGCCATTCCTTTATTGAAAATTGGACTTTACAGTCTAGTTTAGTTTATTGGAGCAGCAAAGCCTACCGCGAACCGCGATCGACATGACATGTTACCTTTCTCTCGTACATGTAAATTCGTACGTAAGTATAACAAGGAGGCAACACGTCGATCGAAATTCACCTAAATACTACCTACCACTAATACTTAAAATAGGCAGAACCTGCAGTGCTAATTGTGCTATAAGTATCGTATACGCGTCTTGGTACGAGCGAGACGAATAGAAATAAGTTTACATTCCACACAGTTACTTAGTGCGGCTACCATGGTAAGAAGACACAGGTTAAAGTTGACACGCTGTTCAATATACTATAATCAGAGGGACGCAATGCACTTTCAAACGCATGATGCACTTTTGAACAGCATTATGGAATGCCCCTGGGTTCGTCGTACAGCATAACTATTGCATAGAGGGATGTGATTTGCATTTCAAATAATTTAACGCTCTGTTAACAGTCAAAAATGCCAATTAAGTGGTTAAGATGCGGAAACATTAGGTCGTAGGCCTACAATTCTACAATGAAAGAAATTATAGTCGGATTTTTTTTGGTCATGATAACGGATTGACAATAAGATACGTTACGTATTAGGTGGGTGAATATTTGAGCATTTCAACCGCCTAATTTTGGTGGCATCATTTTGGCGAAGTTTCTAAAGGTCTCAATGTTATACTTCGTCATTTGTGTAAGGTACCGTGCCTCCTCCAAATGACAAAGTAGCACATTGTAACGAATAGATACTTCGGCAAAAATTATAGCACCAAAATTAGGCGGCTGAAACGCTCAGATATTCACCCAGGTGTAATGTTAACTGGTTTTCTGGCAAGAGTAGTTTTATCTTCATTTCTTGAACAGCGATGGCGTAGTTTAGATATAAATATAAACATTTTAAATACATATTAAACTTAGGTGGCTTAGGCCCATTTGCACAATCTAGGGTTAACCAACTAAGCACAGAACTAACAGGTTAACAGAACAACTGGATAACTCAATGCATTTTGAATACTTCTATATAACTATTTTAATCTCGGGTTAGTGGCATAACTCTGGATTGTGTAAGTGGGCTAATAATACTAACACTTGTCATTAAGGCAAGCTAATAATAAAGTAATTACTTAACAGAATGAAGAAGAAGATGCAGTTATAAATCTAATAACAATAAAAAGAAGAAAAATATTATACTAGAAATAATAAATACAAATCTTGGAGGATAGAATAGACGGCAAAAGGGGAAGGGGGGAGAATGAGGCCTACCTGGCTGGACAACATTAAGAAATGGACTAACATAAATGAAAGGTCCACGGCAAATACATGTCTAGTGCTTAAAAAAATCAGGGCAAATTCACACCTTCTTCTGTTAAAAGTAAGGTGGATTTTCCTTCTGTAATTTGAATTGACTAGATATGTTCTTTCCGTGGACCCTTCAAATAATGCAGCCTCGCTGGCCAGATTGCCTAGAAATAGGAGCAGAAGGGCAAAGGCTGATATCCGTTAGGATATGGCAAGTCAAGAAGAAGAATAATAAATCATCAATTGTTTCTTACCAGCACACCAGGACACTCCTCGGTACTCCACAAACGCTCCCAGGGCAAACTCTTCCAGGGCGCCGCTCCCGGCCACCAATGAGTCACCTGGAACAAATGAACCAATCTCACATCCCGTTTATATTTCTGCTATCGTGATGTCATAGGCACCAGCAATTATATCTTACACAATAATAAGGCTGCAGTGTAGACACAACCTTAGCCACTGCGACATCGGCAGATCCGTGGTGGGCATTAATAAAAGATTTTAATTGTTTATAACGCTCACGCAAGTAAACTAGAGTCAATACTCGTAGTTAGCTGTTCTAATACCACAGCACTAACAGTTATGTGTGTGATACAGACCAAGAACTCGTATTGTTCATCTTTCTAGGCAGAAATGGTAGCCTAGCAGAGATGGCGTGTTGGCATTAAACTTACATGTATATGACATTAATAAGTGCTCTAGTATCTTCTAAATTGAATATCTAAAGTATGTTGGCTATTCTTAGTTTATACAAACATAAAGCTGCCTTCAATGTCCACCGGTCGCAGCCGGTGCACCGATGACGTCGAGTGTTGACACTTGACAGAAGAACGGCGTGCTGGCAGAGATAGAGCGTTGCTGATAGTTCCAGTACAGACCTAAAGCAGCCACCACATCGACGTCGCCCGGTTGCAGCCGGTAGACCGATGTTGAAAGCTTGTGACTCTTACCAAAGACCATCAGTTACTTGGAAGAAGAACGGCGTCAGGTAGAGATAGAGCGTTCCTGGTGGTGTCAGTACAAACCTAAAGCAGCTTCCACATCGATGTCTCCCGGTCGCAGCTGGTGGATAAAAGTGGGAGGTTTACGTCTCTTCCCGAACGCCAGCGAGTCTTGGCAGAAGAACGTAATACTGGCAGAGATAGAGCGCTACTGGAAGTGTCAGTACATACCTAACGCAGCTACCACATCGCTCAGTCGCAGCCGGTGGACCGATGTCGGTCGATTCCATCAGTTACTTGGTAGAAGAACGGCATAAGGATAGCACCTAGCCAGCAACAGTTTCAATACGAACCTAAAGCAGCTACCACATCGATGTCCCCGGTCGCAGCCGATGCACCGAGGTCGGAGGTTTGCGACTCTTCCCAAACGCCAGCGAGCCTTGGCAGAAGAACGTAATACTGGCAGAGATAGAGCGTTGCTGGTAGTGTCAGTACATACCTGACGCAGCTACTCGTACCACACCGCTCAGTCGCAGCCGGTGCACCGATGTCGAAAGCTTGTGACTCCTACCAAAGACCATAAGTATTTCGGCAGAAAACGGCGCGCTGATGATGGCGCGTTGCTGGTAGTGTCAGTACAGACCTAAAGCAGCTACCACATCGATGTCCCCCGGTCGCAGCCGATGCACCGAGGTCGGAGGTTTTCGGCTCTTCCCGAACGCCAGCGAGTCTTGGCAGAAGAACGGTGTGGAGGCGGGGATGGCGCGTTGGCGACGCACGTACGACTTCCGGGGAGGGTAGCGGAGTGACCACTGGAATTGCAAGATTATAATTACAAAAATAGATCACATCATATCAGATATATTATAATGCCATAATCATTGTAAAATATTATGGTCCGTCCGTTAAAAATAATCTTAGCGTAGGTATAGTTGTGGCGTACCTTGGGGGAGGCCTATGTCCAGCAGTGGACAGCAATGGGCTGATGATGATGATGATGAGGTATAGTTGAAGGGTTTAAAGAAAGAACATGATTAGTTCTAATAAATTTCAGGGCAAAGTTGCACTTTATTCTGCTAGTAGGTAAGGTTGTTTTTCCTTATGAAATTTGAATTGACTAGACATGTTTCACGTGTTCTTTCCGTGGACCCATCATCACATCATCAGCCTATGATAGTCCACTGCTGGACGTAGGCCTCTCTTATTAACTATGCGTATAAACGCATTAGGAGGAAAATACCCATAATCGCCACGCTGGGCAAGCGGATTGGCGATCGCAGTAATGTGTCCACTATGATGACGCTGCTGCCCATCGTCAATCTTTTATCAAATAATGGTCAGTGACACTTCAATCCCTTAGTCGACTCTTACGACACCCGCAGGAGGAGTTGGGGTGGCGACAAATGTATTCTTATTGCCACACGACTAACCCTTCAGTAACTTTCAAATCCGTGACATAAACATTCTCGTTCTGCAGTCTAGATCGTATTTCAAAGCATGTAGGAGTATCTAGAAACCTCTGTTCATCAGTCTGTCATCAGGTATTTAATAAATCTAAATAGACACTTGGCATTTACGGTAATTATTTTTTACTCATTTACCAAGCTCAACAATTCAGGGGCAAGCCAAGCTCATGTCACTAACGATGGTTATTTGACCTCTGTCACCAGCCGAGACGTGTTGGTAATCTGAGGTCACAATGTTGGCAATATTTGGTCGTTTCTTCAGAAATACTCGTTTCTATACTTGTTATAAATAGAAGATTACTTAAATAGAGTTGAATAGAGTATAACTATTACGATACTTTTGCGAATGGGTGCAATCTTAATTCTCGCACTTGTTGAAATTATCTCTAATATACCTACCTAATGCAATATTTATCTGTGCCGTATACTACAGGTATTATCTTAGAGCAATGCTCGCTTTGATATTAATTGAATAAAAATAATACTTACGCCAACAGGACTTAATCATGTAAACTTATGTTAAATAATGTCCGGACTCTTCCGTTACACCTGTGGTAGCAGGTTATTTGCGAACATGGGTGTCAGGATAATATTTAACGTCAACGAAGCTTAGGTGAAAGTTTAAATGAACATAAAACTAAGGTACCTATTTCAAAGTTTATTTAGAAAAATAATTCATCGAATCATTTATTAAAAACCAAACTCATTCATCTCACAGGTTGACATTATGGCTCAAGTGGAAACATACATGTATGTAATAGTACATTGTGCATCAAGGGAGGTAAGTACGGAATTACTAACGAGAGTGTTAGAAGCCCGAAGCCGTCAGGCGGAGGGCTTTTATGACTCGAGTTTGTATTCTGCTTACCGACCGTGATGCATACAATGTTTTTCATCACACTTGCCAACCAAAAAATAAGTTTTAAAACATAATATTATTAAATAACGTACTGACATTTCTATTACTCCCTAGGGAATTTCACTTTTCTATTACTCCCGCTACGCGCGCAAGAAATGGCGCGCTTAGACAGCAAGTGTGATGAAAATAATATTAGATGTCATATACTAAAGAAAAACGACCAAGATCACCTAACGCCCGAGGTGGGGATCGAACCCACGTGCTCAGCTTTCGCGGCTGATGCCTGTACCCCTCGGCCACTCGGTCTTAGCAACCACCAGTCAAATTTCTCGGGTATATGCAATCCCTTACAAGGCTAGGCGCCTTTGACCATTCCGTTAATTTCCGTTACTTTAATGGAAGTTTACTAGCGAAGAGGCGGGCAGACTGTCCAATAAACCCAAAGATTGCGTACAAACAAAACAAACCATCAAATTTGTAAGTGTTTAAGAATTAACAAGTCAAAATTACCATGACGCGTCGCAATTTGGTGGCACCATACAAAACCCAGTAACCCAGAAAACGCGTATCTCACGTACATCGGCACACGTTGTATAAGTGAATGTTAATATTTATTTATTCTGCAATTGTAAAGTCATTTGTTTCGTAAATTGGCGTTTGCTTTGTTTTATTGACGTTTAGTGAATGTTTAAACAGCGTTTTTTATGTGAAACGTGTGACTTGTTTGAAATCTGTCGGGATTATTTTGTATTGACACATTGTGTGCTTGAGCTATGGATACTGCATATATTATTATATTAACATACCAAGCTGTGAATAAAATTAAATTTTCTCACGTTATCGCATTTCTATTTGACTATTTAATGAATTGTGAAACAAATAAAGGGCATTTTCCCGAGCGTTTCAACCACCGTGACTTCGGTGGCAACATTATTACTCGATTTCCGTGGGTATCTCAAACATGATGATGATGATATACAATAATAATAAATAATTAACAAATATTTATTATTAATATTAATTAAAATGGATTAATATTACAATTTATATAGCAAAGTCTCATTAAACTAAATTTATACAGGGTGAAATTGATATGAATATAGATATAGGCAATTCTTTTAAGCCAACTAATAATATAATTAACTAAGAGTATTCAGAAATAAAGGAAATATACGTAATTAATTGTAATTTGTATAGGTTACTTAGAAAACCATATGATCACATTCAATTGAAATGTATACAATCCTACTGAAATCAGATAAATTAAAAGAACACGTCGTCATTAATTCATCAATTTTGTGGATTCAAGAAACTAAGCATCACATAACTCTCAAACACAATAAACGAATCTCAAGCCGCAGCCTATCAATTAATCCAAGTTTAACAATCACCTATGACATAACTGTCATCAGTATTCCGCACACCACACATTGCGCACTGACATTACTAAACGATGCACGTAAAGTTACACATTGTTCATGCATGCTATTATCGTCTGTATGTTTTAAAGGTTAAGGGTGAGAATCGTGTGGTGGTGATGCGGCCAGGACTTGCCCTTGTGGGAATCCGTGTCGGCTATCATTGACCACCAAATTGCATTTCACTGTGTCAAAGAGTTCTTTTGAAAGTGAACACTAACCAATAAATATACCAATCGTCAGTAGACTCTAAAAAAATGTAAACAAATATGGCTGACTTTCCATAGCATTTGACATCTTTGACATGCACATATCATGAAACACGTTCGCAGATATAAGGTAACGTAAGAAACGTAAACATCAATAATTTTACTAAAAATGTATGTGAATGAATATAACTCAAGGTTTAAGATTTTAAGCTCGTAAAAAAGATTGTGTTCTAAAAGAGCGTGATTATGGAATGATGCAAGTTTTTAGGTTTGATTAGATTGTTTTCAGATTCTAGTGGCGATTGGTATAAACTCAAAGTCAAAAAACAAGTAGTACCTAATAGATCAGATATTTATTTTAATACAATCTTGTCATAACCATATAATTCGTTTTATTTTAATTCAGTCTTGTCATAACCATATACTTAGTTCCAATCAAGACGTATCGTGTCGTCACCGTCATAAATTTTTCTCATCACAGAATCAGTAAGTAATCGATAAACTACTTGATTGACAATCTGCATGTCAATTAACTTTCAATCTTACGCGACACGAGTCACGTAGCTGATTTAACTGCCGAAACAATTTATCACTTCTGTCACAGCTGTGGATTCACCAAAGCTGGCATGAATGACATCTATAATTGTGTGTACGTGTAGGCTGGCATAGCAGTAACCAGCAGTGTTATTCACTAAGGAAACCGCCTTGCTGTCAGCGCTGTGTCAGCGCTACGGCAGCGTCGAGCGTAAAAATGGTATTCACTTATGTACCTACTTTAAACGACACTGGTGCTCGGCGACGAATGCGGCGTGAGCTGGAACTACACTGCTTCGAGAGTTTGACGTTTAATGTACGAACTTCGTATTCTCTAACGAAAAACAGCGACGAACTCGCCCACAACCTCGCTCACAGCCTCGATTCCTAATGTCAAATAAATATTTTGAGGTTGGCATTACACCTGTGAGTTATAACTTATAAGCAGAGATCGGACAAAATGTGTGTTCGCAATAATATGAACATGAAAATGCGTTTCATATACCACCCGGGCGCGGGGGACGGACCCGAGTGGTTACATGGGACTCCCAGGGCTAATGAGGCCCTGGTCTACCCACTAAAACCCCACGGTCTGCCGCCAAGACGCTTTAAGGCGAGGTCACGGGTATGCCTGAGCACACTTCCGCGACCTGCTATACCACCCTGTATCTACTGTCATACACATAGATTTAGATACTTTCTGTCACTTTCTCGATCCATTCGTGCCAGCACTGCCAGCTTTGGTGAAACGAAACACCATATACACGATGATTCGTAATCCGTGATCAGGAATCATTTTTTCTAACTCAGTAATTGATGGAGATTACGTTAAAGTAGTAATTACGTGAAAACAAACTTATTTATTTTTTAATCATGTTTTAATTTTGAATTAAATTTTATCCTAAAATCCTTGTCACTGTACTACTACCATATTATCGGTTTTAATGAGGTTGTATTGTAATCTCTTTACAAAGTTATTAGCAATTGTCATTTTATGAGTAAACCTTGCCCATGACATTGTCAATCACTTTTGTCATACGCATAATAAACAAAGTCATAGTTACGAATATTGAATGAGAAGAATAATAATTATTCCCCAAAAATCATGCCTTTACCACAACCGTACTCAAACATAGAGCGTTACGATACTGTACGTTTGTCAATACAAACGAATAGCACAAGGCGAACTCAACAGTTATTTCACGAACTTCATCCAAACGTTCCGTTCCGATCTCCGGACACAATTTAATAAATAAATCGCATGCACCAAAAATCTTCGCGACTTCGGACAGTTCACAGTGCCACAACATGCTCGAGCACCCAGACGACCTTGTCATCATCCTGACGATCTGGATCAACAATTCTTAAGATTCTTTGCTGATGAAGATTTCGAGTGAATCAATCCAATCACAGGAACAATCAAGCGGATATGTGTCAAGAATAACACGGTGCGGTGGACATTTTGAACATTTATTAAATTATGTTTAAACAATGTTTTTGTTTTAGTTGGTCAGGTATGCAGTTTTATTGTTTTTATTTAATTATTAAATTGTACTGTATGAAAACAAATTGCTTTACTTGCTCAAGATTTTGCCAAGTTTAGGTAATGCACGTTAACATAATCTCCTATCAATTATGTTCGTCGTTATCAGTGTTGCACTGGATAAGATAATGAGTAGATAGAAGTCTTTATTGACATAAGATACGTCAAATTCCCGTTTCCCCGCCATACTGATGGCACTTGACGTATCGTAGTTAAACTTTATACTGTAGGATGACCATGTATTAAGTGGTAATTTGTTTTAATTAGGTTTTCACTTTTAATTAATTAAACAGTGAAGAAATAACTTGAGACCTCGCCGAATAAGTTTAATTTTGGCTAAATTTTAATGTTTTTCTACTCCTGATCACGGATTAAGAATCATCGTGTAGATTGTATAGGTTGGACAATTATGTATTGTCAATTACAATACACGACATCGATTAAGGGTCAATCACTTTTTTTTGTTGTTATTCTGTCACATCATGACATCACCCATGGGACAACAGTGGGATAGTTTGTTAGACGAAAGTATCATGCACACCCTACTATCATGATGAGTAGATGATCCACCTTGGAAGGGCCACATAACTATCAAAAATCAAAGTTTTGTCAATTTGAATGCTTTTAAACTGTGATTTTAAGGGTGACCCAGGAGAACGTAACCCTGGCAACGAGTGACATAAAAAAGTGATTGACCCTTAAATTCTCAAAGGACTCGAGACATAATTCCCATAGACGCCACTTCTACTAATTAATTACTTAATTGATCTGCAGATAATATACCTACTTAATCGGCAACCATTGTCGTAAAGTTAAGGTTTGCATGCAAATGGAGGTTAAGTAATGTTCTCACAGGCAGGTTTGACTATTTACCTACCTATTCCCAAAGCATCATCTATCAAATCAATTATAAAGGTGGATTTACACCAAACGAGTGAATGCTCATTCTATCCCCACTCTACGAAATTCCTTCGCTACACGAAACGTAATTCGTCGAAATTCGTTGATTTCCTAGAGTACTGATATTTCTGACCAAACTGATATTTCTAGACGAATAATAATTGTTACGAATAATAAATATTTATTTTGTTAATTTATTTATTTATGGAATTGTATTTTATTGTGATGAAATGATTTAAATGTATGTTTACTATGTTATTGATGGTGTATGATTAATATCAATAAATGTCTTGTCTTGTCTTGTCTTGTACCTAGGGGATAGAATGAGCATTCGCTCGTTTGGTGTAACCACCTTAACGCTGCACCAAACGATCGATTTCTTTAGCGGTTAGACCAATAGTTGGCTAGGAAAGAACGGTTTAAGGCGTCTAGTCCATCATTTGTACAATTGTACTTATTGTACAATGAATACATTTAAAATATTTGATGTCATATACCGAAGAAACTACCAAAATTTACCAACGCCGGAAGTGGGATTCGAACCCACGCCCGCCCTCAGCTTTCGCGTATGATGCCTAAACCACTCGGCCTGAGTACATGCTGAAACGTGAAACTTCAGGGTTAGTCCGATGGCTGTCACACTGTATAAAATGTATTGCTTGATAAGATAAGAGATCATAGATCGAAGTAGAGATTTGAAGATCGAAATTCTCTCATAAGTATGTCACTTTGAGAGCACTTCTATAATTGACAGTAAACCACATTCTTCACGTGTGGGAATCTCACGTAATTCTCTATAAAAATCGCAATAGGTATTCGTAATAAGGTATTACGGGGGCAACGGTTACACCGAAGGTATTGAGATTTTTTGTGACAATTATAATGTTTCATT
The DNA here is from genome assembly GCA_025490895.1 of Thaumatotibia leucotreta. Taxonomy (NCBI): domain Eukaryota; kingdom Metazoa; phylum Arthropoda; class Insecta; order Lepidoptera; family Tortricidae; genus Thaumatotibia; species Thaumatotibia leucotreta. Next base: position 3,102 of record JALPQI010019822.1, on the reverse strand, counting down.
ATTAATACTACTATACTAGGCCGTGTGGTGACGGCAGTAAGAATACATTTGTCACCACCCCAACTCCTCCTGCGGGTGTCGTAAAAGTCGACTAAGGGATTGAAGTGTCAGTGTCACTAACCATTATTTGATAAAATATTGATGATGGGCAGCAGCGTCATCATAGTGGACACTGGACACATTACTGCGATCGCCAATCCGCTTCCAAGCGTGGCGATTATGGGCATTTACCTCCTAATGCGTCTATTTATATGCATAGTTAATAGGTGAGGCCTACGTCCAGCAGTGGACTATCATAGGCTGATGATGATGATGATTATTATTATACTGATTTAAACTTTCATGATTTTCACACATTATTTTATCGAATCACCTAATCGCACAAATATGTTTCGTAAATTACCTCCGTCGTTTCGGGTACGTACGGACGGAGTTACACGAGTGGTGACGGCAGTAAAAACATTTTGTCACCGCCCTTCCCGTAGGTATCGTAAGATTCGACAAATAAGGGATTATAGGGGATTGAAGTGTCATTGACCACTCATTTATTGAAGGGTGATGACGAGCTATAGCGTCACCATAGTGAAGTGTGGCGATTATGAGAATTCATCTCCTAATGCGTACAGAAAATGTAAACAAATCTAAAATCTTGCATAGAACATAATTTTGGTCTTAAGTATTATCATTATACATTTTTAGTAAAAATTATTGATATTTATTAATATTAACGTAAAAATAAATCTACTAGTATTGTATTTCATGACATGTGTCAAAGACAACAAATTCTATTGAAAGTCAACCATATTTCTTTTTTAGGGTTCCGTAGCCAAAATGGCAAAAACGGAACCCTTATAGATTCGTCATGTCCGTCTGTTCGTCTGTCACAGCCGATTTACTCGGAAACTATAAATGCTACAGTAACGAAATTTGGTATGAATATGTGTTGTATGAACCGCTACAGGATTATGATACTTAATTGTAAAAAAAACCATTGGAATGGGGGCCCTCCATACATGTAACTGAGGGATAGAATTTTTTTTTTAGTTGTAGGTATATAAGCGTGTGGGGTATTAATAGAAAGGTCTTTGAAAATGATATCAAGGTTTTATAAATCTCATTTTTATTTAAGCAAATCGTTTTCGAGATATCAGCTCTCAAAGTCTGAAAAATGTGCCCCTCTGCTTTTTTAAACTACGCGATATAAAATTAAAAATATATGTACTCATATGTTATGCACATTAATTAACTCTATCAACGATTTTTGGTTTGATTAAATTATCTCCTATAGTTTTTGAGGTAGGTTGATTTAACTGTATTTGTTAATAATAAATTGATAATGGTACGGAACCCTTCGCGCGCGAGTCCGACTCGCACTTGGCTGGTTTTTTTATTCTACTGACGCACAGTATAGGTAGTCGTAGTAATAGAGGTCAATGACCAGCAATGGTCTAATAATAATAATTCACCAAAATGCTAATAGTGATGCATACAATGTTTTTCATCACACTTGCCGACAAAAAAAATAATTTTTATGACATGATATTTTTAAATGACGTACTGACATTTCTATTACTCCCTAGGGAGTTTCACTTTTCTATTACTCCCGCTGCGCGCGCAAGCAATGACGCGCTTAGACAGCAAGTGTGATGAAAATTATTTTTATGTAAAGAACTTGCCTATAATAGTCACACGACCTCTCGGCTCAGTACAAACACTTAGGTTACGCATAATTAATGCTTGTTTGATGAGGTTTTGGTTTGCTTTTGACAACCATGCCAACACTGCCAACGACGTTCAAGGGCTCAAGTTTGGGTCAAGGCCAGGGATCGGAACCGGTTTTTTAGAAAAATCTCGAATAGCTCAATATTTTAAAATGTTTTACGCTCTTTTAGTAGTAGGTATTCCACATTTTATGTCATTATTAAGATCATATTTTTCAATTACTCCATTAACAAAAAAAATATAAACCGAAGAACGAAAAAGAACTGAATTAGAACCGTTCTTTTGTATGGAGCAAAAACCGTTATCCGATCCCTGGTCAAGGCTCGAAACGGTAAATCGAAACGGAATAGGTACACCATATTTCAGTTAAAAGTAAAAAAACGGTCGTCAAATATGGCTGACTTTCCTTAGCATTTCACGTATTTGACACAAATATCGTGTAGGTAATCATGTTTGCAGATATATTTTTACGTTAATACTAAGTAATAAATATCAGTAATTTTAATGAAAAATGTATGTAATCAAAATTGTGCTCTGAAAGTGCGTGATTCTGAAATAATGCAAGTTTGCAGGTTTGTTTACCTTTTTTTAACTGAAAAATGGTACAATATATGGACCTATTTATTTAAGTTGCGAAGTGTCGTGTATTTGTATTGAAGTAACGTACTCTTAAAAATTAAGTAACATCGTTAGGTATTACTTAAATAAACAAACCAAGTCATTTCGTATGAACCTTGCAAAAATTCGCGATAAATGTGTGAAATGTAGGTTAGGCAAAGATTAGAAAAAGTTAACTACTTAAACGTGTTAACAAGAAAGAGCAAAAGTCGTGAAGAAACTGCCGTTCAAGATGCATTCAGACCAAACGAGCATTCGCTATTATATCCCACACTCTACGAAATCAACGAATCACGATTTGTGTAATGATCGAATTTCGTAGAGTAGGGGGTTAGAATAGTGAATGTTCGTTTGGTCTGAATGCACCTTTAACATGGATTGCCTTTCGAATTCAAATGTTTTATTGCGTTTTATGTGCACATTTGGTGCTTATCTATAGCTAAAATCTTAGTACAGTATCAACATGAACCCTGGGAGGGTATAGCAACTTTAATTATTAAATAAGTATGACAATAGAAAACATCAAATAATCTAAACCTTAATAACAATAATTAATGTTGATAGACAATAGTTGCATCAATGGGCAATCTATTTCTCGCTTAGAAATTCTTGGATGTTATAGTATGGTTTGCTGATCAAATGCTCTTTCATTTCATGCGGCCCTAGCACATCTTCTGTTTGACAGAAATTCACGGCGTATGAATACGGCTACCGTAGCCGTACCATGAGCTGCCGCTACATTATTAACGCGCGTTGTTCATC
>JALPQI010019821.1:0-22594 GCA_025490895.1 Thaumatotibia leucotreta | reverse complement strand
TCAATAATTAGTTTTTTTTTTCAATAATATTCGTTTTATTCGAAAAATTCGAATATTCGAATAATGGAAATTGAAGTATTCGTATTATTCGAATACTAAAATTGGACGAATATTGCAAACCCTATTCCATACTCAAAGAGCTTCACATCAAAGATCGACTTTCGTCAACTGTGCTTCTACGAATACTGAAGTTTTTTGGTCACATCTCCAGAAATGAGGACTCGATGGAAAGACTGGTGGTTCAGGGCCGGGTGGAAGGCAAAAGATCACGCGGACGCTCACCAACTCGCTGGACTGACCTGATTAAACAAGTTACCGATTCAACCATGATCCAATGCACTCGCAACACTTCGGACCGGAAAAAATGGAAGCAAATTGCCAGTAGAGCAGTTCTCGAGAAAGTTCACGACACAACAAACAGCTCTCCAAGTACCCCGTCTGCGCAACCACGACCACTCTGACAAGAGTGTCCGACTAAGAAGAGAGATCAATATTTATGATCAATCCATACATATATTATGAATCTGTTGAATAAGCCTGTTCCCGTTTTACTTTTCGATTGTTTATAAACTGCAAGTATTTCAGTAATATCGTGAAGACGGGTTATATTAGCCTTAGGGGGTATAACATTATAAAAATCCGTCTTGGCAAATTAATAATTGAATTAAAACAAGATTATTTGCTTGACATCGTTTAGTTAAAATGTTAGATGCCATCTTTGTATTTATTTAAGTCAATCAAAGCGTTTTTTTATCGTGTGGGCAATGTTACCGACGTTACCTAAGATATAATACTTTCGAAACTCTTAAACTACTAAACATTTTGAGTGGCTCTAATTCTGGGTAAGGAATATTTACCCCAAACATTATGTTGCAACGTGTGTCATATTATGTAGATAACTACAAGAAATAAGTATCTCAAAAATCTTATCCACCAATCGTCTAACAACTTTTTATATGTTATCAAGTTACCACCGCATTTCGCGAGCAGTCGTGCAGAAAACTTATATTTGGTGCATGATTTAATAACATTGCCAAACGTATGCCATGATCTTGTGAGGCCGGTCTCAGCTTTTGTCACACTTGATATATGATACTCACTTCTATCTTGCTTGCTTTTTACGTATGTAGTTATTACAGTCAACTCAACGTTGACTTTTAGAATAGAAAAGAATAGAAAGCAAGTTACCACCACACTTGATTGATTTCATTGTCACCTATTTTCGCCATATCGCTCGAAGGGGGGGCCGATAATTTGGAAAAACTAGTGGTAACGGGAAAAGTTGAGGGCAAAAGACCTAGAGGACGAAGTCCCAAGAGATGGTCAGACCAGATATCCGAACAGGTGAATCTTCCCATTTCCCATACTTATCCATCGAGCCACAGATAGAAACAGTTGAAGGCATTTCATAAACCGCAAGTGGAGTCACGATCCTCGTCAGCAATGGAGAACGATTAAGAAGCAGAGAATAGAAAGCAGTTTATTCAGGAACTTACTACAAAACGAGACTATTAACTAAGAAAATAACATGAAAAATCATTCCTGCCCGGCAAGCACATCATTGAGCGCGAGATAGCTCGCGCGGCGACAAACCCATGTGGCTGCTTTCAAATTTATATTTCTAGCCGTCATTTTCTCGATTTTGGTAGCACAAGTTAACAGCTCGAGAAATTAGTTCCATGCGAAAGAGTCATCCCGCGGGCGACATAACAAGTGTGGCCATTTATGTGTGGGACTAACTTTTCTATCCTAGCAACACTGAATCGGTAAAAATAAAGTTGAACGACGAGTGAACAGCAAGCTTTAAAAATGAAACATCTCTAGTCACGATAACTTTGTCTCGTTCATGTAGTATAAAGATTAAAGAGATAGGACATTTTAAGATGAAAATGTCAAAGTCTCATAATAATAATCTGTCACATGACATTTGTAGATTGTGTTTGGTGGCGATATTTAAAATGGCTCATGAACGTAAAATTTAAGTTGATTATAGCCTTTTATACTCTTTATACGTTACTGTGGATATTAGATACGATTATTTACATTTAAAGCGTATATTTCTTGAAATTCATGTTCATAGTTCTTTAATAAAATTTTATGAATTATATTTCAGTGATCGGAGTCCAATAATAATACAAAGCAAGATGTCGTTGAACTAAACCCGTAGTTTCCAGACGGAGAATGTGGATCCGGAAAAGAAGAAGTACCTAAATTGGGTCAAAATCCAAAAAAGATATATATCGGGTCTTTGAATTGCCAGCAGGTATTCCGATGAAAGCTTGTACAAATCATTTAAATTTATGATGAAAATATGAGGGTTTCCATCCAGGTCCCAAATAATATACCTATGACCTAAAAGTAGTTGATATATCGGATATTCTTCATAACCAACTTAATTATTTTATTTGATCTGCGGGTTATTTATGTTATGAGCTGTCAATAAAGCATGGTATTTATCAATTATTAATATTTTTTAAAGATATGGCGCAAACTGAAGAAAAAGATTCGCAATCAGCAAATCCGATTCCACGATAGCCACGAAGGCGACCGCTGGGTCGCGCTCTGCAGCTCGTCGTGAACAACAGGAGTACGCTTGGCGCCCGAGCTCGTGGCGCAGCCTGCGTTTGATTGGGTGGTTTTATTGTACCTATACCTATATCGTTAAAGTTAGAGCCCACGGCTGTATGATATTTTTTCATAATAGTTATGAGGTTTCCTGTTGTTACAATTTATGATAGTAAACCACATTACACATAATAAAAAAATATCACGCCGTGGACGCGAACTTCTGCGACAAAGTATTAAAGTGCCCATTCAATTCAGACGGTCTACAATTGAGCAGAAATTACAGGCGCTTATTAATTACATTATTAATATATTTGTGATTGTAAACTTGTTTGGCGCAAATGTTTTTTACGATACAGATATATGTTACACTGAGTATTTAATACATGTTATTATAAAAAATACATTTTTTGTAATAATACATACTGGATTTTTTATTATATATACTTTTATTCGTTTAAAATACTAGTTATTAGCCGTGTGGTGACGGCAGTAAGATGTCACCACCCCAACTCTTTCCGTTGGTGTCTTAAGAGTCGGTTAAAGGATTGAAGTGTCATTGACTATCCGCCTTATTCATAAACGTCTGCTAACTTAACAAGCCGCTAAGTATTGTTTGTCCCTTTTGCTCTTATGGACACATTGTTAAGACCGAAAGGGATAAACAATTATTAGCGGCTTGTTAAGTTAGCAGACGTTTATGAATAAGGGGGTAGGTATTTATTTACCAATGGGTAGTAGTGTGAGTAGTGTATCCACATGGCAGATGGGCAGCAGCATCATAGTAGACACACTATTCCCGATTATGGGTATTAACCTCCTAATGCGTCCATGCGCATAGGCTAAGGAGAGGACATTGCCCATGCACCCATGAACTAATAGAGGCTGATCTACATTTTCCCATACAGATTATGTGTGCAAATGCCGCTTTTCTTAATTATATTGTACTTGTAAAATATAGCTGCGTAATGTACGGTATACTGCACAGAACATCGCTATCACAATTAATACAATTATGCATCTTGCCCTTTGATAGGTACTTCTATTCAATAGCTATTAGCATTGGTAGGTACTTCTTCTTTTCAACCGCTACTTTTGAAAACATTACTAGCGTTTGATTCTCTATTGAACCTCATGGGTCTTCAGACCTTATGGTATCGACAGTAGGGTCGGTAATGAAACGAAGTTTGTCGATATTAAAACATTATATAAAAATGTCTTAAAACTCATGCACTAAAACAGATTATCCATAACTACCAATACATAGCTCATAGCTACAATAATATGCGACTGAAAGCCTAAATTTTGCAAGCCGTAACGAAGTTTATGTGTTTCTCGACTTTCTCGCCACCTTCACACCTCGAAGACAATTTGTCGCATTTTGACATTGAAACGCAATGTATTTTATCTCTCAAGGTACACTTGTGCTACGATTTTGTAGGATATCTCGCGTGGGACTTTCAAGCGAAATAATTATGTCGCTTTGATAGATCATCGCGAGTCAGCGTTATCTCGCGCGCATGTTGTGCTACCAATTCGTGACATAGCTCGAGAAAACTCTATGTCGCAGTTTTTGTCGTCCCGCGCCCATGATGTGCTTGCCGTGCTGAAAAGGCTTCCACTCAGCTTGTGTCAAGTCATCTCCAGGATGCCTTGACGCTGGTCTTCCGTGGAAGCCCTTCTGAGCGAGCGCCACTGGCACGCTGTACGATATTAATTAAATCTTAACTACTATAACATAAAATCAGCAAATATTAACATCTTCGTGGGCTTTTGCATTAGCTTGGCAATCCAGCGAGGAAATGCTGCCAGCGTCCTGGGTACCATGCCGCAGGGGCCTGTTTTAGATTTCTTTTATTTTTTACTTAGTTTTATTTTAGATATTATCTAGTTTCAATTTAGTTATACTTTTAAATTTAATTATGTGACGTGCGTAAGCACGTTTGCACCTTCACATTTGGGTCACACCGTAAGGTCCGCTGGGTCAGCCGCGGAGTTTGCGGCCAAATTAAAACATGCCAAGTACTCTGCCTTGGAACCAATGTACGACTTTGTGCCCGTTGCAGTGGAGACTGCGGGACCGTGGGCTTTGGAGGCTAAGGCATTCATGTGGGACTTAGGCCGTCGACTAAGAGAAAGGGGAGGTGATCCTCGCTCCGGATCGTACCTGGTACAACAGATTTCATTGGCCATACAGCGCGGCAACGCTGCTAGTGTAATGGGCACGTTTGGGCCGGGTACGCTTCGGGGTGTTCGTGGTACAAGTAACTAGCTATTAAGATTGACAAAGCCTGTTGCGGATTTCATCTTTGTACCTAATTGTATGTGACGATGCCTATTGTTGATATTCTGTTGTAGCCATATCTGACGAAGCCTGTGTTGCGGATGTTGATTGTGATTTAGATTCTAATTTATGTTTTATAAAATATCTTAATATTTAAAAAAAAAAAAAAAAAAAAAAAAAATTATGTATGTATTTGTAGTTAGTTTATACGAAATAAAATTTGCTTAACACTTGCTTGACCTAACGGTAACATTTTGGAACTGTTGTTTCTTTATTTAAGTAACTAATTATTACACATTTTACACCCAAAATTGGAAATAAAGTAATTTTTTTTTTGATTTGAATAAACCCAGGCTTTTATTCATAGCAAACACAGGCAGAGCCGTCATCAGATAGGTATATCGTAGCGGCCTGGGTGCGCGCAAACATCTAAACAGTTCTCATTGTCATGTAAAGGTGCATTTAGACCAAACGAGCATTCGCTCATTCTATCCCCCACTCTACGAAATCCGTTCGTTACACAAAACGAGATTCGTCGAAATTCGTTGATTTCGTAGAGTGGGGGATAGAATGAGCGAATGCTCGTTTGGTCTATATGTACCTTTAGAATGCATGTTTAGATATTTTTAAACACTATGGCCGTTCTGATATATCTGAAGCTGAAGGCAACGGTACCTATATTTTAATACCTACCAAAAACACAAATCCAAGTTAAAGAGCTCTTCGTAATCTCATCATTCCTAATTAGTGGTGATTATTTAATAATGATACACATTTATATCTATAGCCTTGAGTAGCTATTAAGTGTTTTGTGAAATAATTTCAATTTCACCTTTAACACCTTACTTAACTGTTAATAAAACTCCACTGTACGCTTGAACGGACTCCCTTCATTAATACAGCTATAATTAGTAAAACATTTACCGTTGCAAAATTGATATCCACTCTAAAATTTCAATGGATTACAACATTTGGCAGAATCTATTGAAATGAGAACAATACTTAACATATTGATGATACTTAGACATTTCGCAGTGTTATGTACAAAAGAATTTCGTGTCGACCTAGATCTAGACAAAAATCCAGACTGCTCATGTAACACGATACAAATGCTAATTTATTTCCAAAATACTTGAAAACAAGATTTGTACGGTCATTCTCTAAACATATTTGACATTTTGGTAACTTGCTATGTTAACTTAAGCTACGGATAAGTAGGTATCTAAAATCAGATAAGGTACACTTTAAAGAATATGAATTGATATACTATAATTTTGTCAAAAAAAACTATCGAATGATAAGTACGAAATACTTATCATTCGATATTCACAAGTGCTTTACGGTGAAGGAAAACATCGTGAGGAATCCTGCATACACCTGCGAAGAAATTAAAGGGTGTAATGTGAAGTCCCCAACAAGTACTGGACCAGCGTTGAGACCTATGTAACTCAATATCTCCGAGAATCGTGAACCGCTTTTCTTTTTTTTTTAAATCGAACGGGGCCCATTGGTGCCAAGTTAGGGTCTGATGATGGGATCTTAGAGAAATCAGTTGAATACGTTTTTTTGGCGATTATTATCCAATAGGTTCCCGATTCTAAATGTCTTAGAAAGACACAAGTAAAAGTGACATAATTACGACGAAGAGATGTGAATCTTCACACGCCGTCACGCTATCGTGACGAGAGTTCGAGGTCTCATTGTCAACTAGGAGTCGCCGCATTCTTGACGGTTGCACTTCTGGACCACAGGCAGTCGACCTTTAAATTCGTCTTAAGTGATAATAAGGCGCGGCGTGGTGACGGTAGTAAGAATACATTTGTCACCATCCCAATTCTTCCCGTGGGTGTCGCAAAAGGCGACTAAGGGATTGAAGTGTCACTACTATTAAGACGGCAGTTTATATTTTTATAGTTTTGCACATGTCTGTACTTTCTGTTTTTCTAAACCCACATAGCGATTTGAGTGCACTTAGCGCTCTGGTACGTTGTTAAGTACAAGATATCCGCTAAACGTTAGTAGGGTAATAGCAGCAGTTGAGCACCCACACGTGACCATTTTAAAACATTCGATTAAATACTTTTGGCTGTATTTAATTAAACGTCGACCGCCATTAGAATACTCTATCGTTTGTGATTTTCAATTGTACAGTCGACGTTAAAGATATCATTACAGTTTAGGTGCCAAAAATATATTTACACGACCTTAATGTCAAGGCAATAAAGTCGTGTAAATATTTTTTTGGCACCTAAACCGTAACGATATCTTTGACGTCGACTGTACAATTTTTATGGAGATAAATACCGTAGTTTATGAAGTCGTTTAAAAATTAATACTAAAATTGGAGCAAGATTTAGCCGGATATACGAGTCGCAATTGATTTCCTCCGAATTTTATAATGTCGCATGGTGACGGCAGTAAGAATACGTTTGTCACCACCCCAACTCTTCCCGTGAATGTCGTACGTAAGAGTTAAGAGTCGACTAAGGGATTGAAGTGTCACTGACCATTCGCTTGCCCATCCGCTTGCCCAGCGTGGCGATTATGGGTATTTACCTCCTACTGCGTCTAAGTATACGCGTAGTTGATAGGAGAGGCCTAAGTCCAGCACTGCCAGCAGTGGTCTAAGGTAGGCTGATGATGTGATGTGATGTCGTATTTTATACCTAATAGCTTATATTTGTCTAGAAAGAGGGAGAAGTTTGTAAGTTTCCAGATCAGTCGTTCCGGCTATGCCCTACTTTAAATTGCCAAAGCTCCACAGGTTTTAATATAAATATAACAGTACTAGAAGTGGTCATTAGGAGCAAACGTTAGTCATACGAAGTGGGGGGGGCAAGGTCCCTTTCTCGCTGACACAGATCACTTGCACGACAGGTTTCAGACACATTGTTGTTGTTAGAGTAGACTATTATTATGGGAATAATAATTGCACTCGTGAAGAACATAACATAACGACAAAGTATATATTTATAAATAATAATATTTAATAGTATGAAATATAAATCAATACATAAAACACGATAATGACCGAGGAATAAATAAATAAATATCTTGGGACATCTTACACAAATCAACCTAGTCCCACGGTAAGCTCAATTAAAGCTTGTGATGTACCAGGCGACGATATAAATATATAATAGGTAGATACATACAGATACTGAAATACATAGACACCCATGATCAAGGAACAAATATAAACTAAAATAAACAAAACTAAACTAAATAAAATTGTTCATAAATACTCAAATGAAATGGTTCGAGTTCACTCCAAATAGTCCAATATATTTGCAACAGGTTAGAAAGAGTCATAACACTCGTAACAGTCGTAACTGGTAGGAAAATAGAGATATAACTGTAAGTAGTTGTATCTAGAGGTGTGCGCCGGCATAGAAATCACCGGCGGCGGCGCGCCGCAAAATTTAAAAGATATTTGACTATGTATTTTCCTTGTTAGTATTTTCCGGACTAAAATACACGTATTATATTTATACATTTCAGACAATGCCATCAATTTAGTTTCTTTATATAGTTTTCTAGTTCTTGTTAGGTAGTTATAATTGAACAGAATTTTTATAATTTTATTTTGCGCTATTTGCAATGGTTTTATGTTTACTTTAGCAGCACATCCCCATATTTCAATTAAGTATTCCAAGTGTGATTTTACTAGCGAATTGTAAATAATATAACGTACAGATTTAGGAAAACATCGATTTGTGCCTCTTAGCATATTCATTAAAGATGACATCTTGGATTGAAGTTTTTTAATATGTGGTTTCCAGGTTAGCCGGCTGTCTAATGTAAGGCCAAGATATTTTTCAGAATCTACTCTAGATAGAGGTTGGTTGTTCATTGTTAGTGTTTGAGCCGACATATTTTTTTTGTTTTTAGCACTGAATATTATATAATTTGTTTTATTTACGTTTATGGTTAATAGATTTCTCTGAAACCTTTCGTGTAGGGTATAGATACATATAGATACTTAAATACATAGACAGCCATGACCGAGGAACAAACATTTGTGATAAATAAATACACAAAAAATGCCCTCGCCGGGATTCGAACCCGGAACCTCCAACTTCGTAGGCAGGGTCACTACCAACTAGGCTACGGAGGCTGACAAAATCTTACATCTCCTTTTTCCTCTAAAAATATCTTATTCAAGAAGCACAAAAATCGTCCAGGGCAAACACTTAAACAGTCATCTAACCTCCTATGGTGGCCTAACGTAGATAGCGAAAAAACATCCATCATCATCATCAACCTATCGCAGTCCACTGCTGGACATAGGCCTCCCCAACTTCACGCCACAGTTTTCGATCTTTGGCTGCTCGCATCCAGCTCTTGCCAGCCATCCTGCGCAAATCGTCGCTCCACCTTGCCTGAGAACGTCCTAGACTACGCTTGCCGAGGCGCGGTCTCCGCTCAAGAACTCGAATCATTTACCCCTACAGTTGTCAGTTCTACGGCTAATATGGCCAGCCCACTGCCACTTCAGGTTGCCAAAACGGTGGGCTACATACGATCACTTTTGTTCTCTGCCGGATACCCTCATTTCTGATTCGATCTCGCAAAGAGACTCCGAGCATAGCCCTTACCTTACCTGGCTGAGCGACCTTGAACTTGTAGACCGGCCGTACCATCAGTGTCCACGTTTCGACTTCGTACGTGATAACGGGTAAAACGCACTCATTTAAGACTTTTGTCTTCAGGCGCTGTGGGATCGACGATGTGAAGAATATAATAAAATGAAAAAACACAAAGCTAATAATACCTAAGAGAATAAGCCTAAAAGCGGTTCAATAAGATGTAAGTACGTTACGTTACGACTTACGAGCAAGTGTGTTGAAAAAAGCACAGTTGGAAATCGGTAGACATAAAATCTAGAGAATATGGAATCTGTAGACATAGGAATTTGTAGGCATGGTAATCTGTAGAGTTAGGAATCAGTAATATTGAAATTCTGTAGACATGGGAAACCGTAATATGGGAATATTAAAGTATTGGAATTCTGTAAAAAAAATCTGTACAATTGGGAACAATTCTGCCCGAGTATTGTGTTTTATTCGTAGGTATGTACGTATCAATCTCCTTTAGGCCTGAAAATCTGCAATCCAGAAGTGCTGCGCATACAATCTTTTCGGTCAGAGGGAACCGCTTATCAATATTCGCAAGCATATTATTGTTTAATGTCAATGGCGCGTAATTTAAATGATTTTATTCCGCAATATTTTTATCGCGGCGTGAATTTTGAAAACGTCGGCGGCGGCGGCGGCGTGGGTCCCGCGGCGCGGCGCCGGCGTGGCGCACACCTCTAGTTGTATCATATTACATTTTTGGACTAGTGGCATCCTTTCAGCATCATTTCTAGTTGCTTCGGAGAAAATGAAACCCCATTGATATAATATACCCTATTCTACATTTAAAAGGTATTTTAAACGACTATGCATTTTTGCCGACAACTTTCCTCTATGATCAACAATCTCTCATTCATATTAGATTCATTAATTAATCTGAGCCAATGCCAATCTTGCGGATATCACCGTCGCTCCCGCATTGGGCTTTATAGCTATTCCAAATACTGTCGCAACAACGCTACATAAAATTATCTCATAAAGATGTCTCATAAAGATGGCCTGGGTGAAAATTCTTTTCGTTGTTTTGTTTCATACAACTCTGTCACGTTTTTCGTTGTTATTTCGACTCAGTATCTATATTTGAAAAATCCGGCGCAGTTGTATTTTTTTTTCAGCCAGATTTTAACATTTTTAACCCATAGACGAGAAATTGAAAACAAAACATCATCTCATACAAAAATCACAACTCCGTCACGTTTTTAGGAACAGCAAATAAGACAACGAAAAGAATTTTGACACGCCTATGAATCTGAGCCAATGCGGTGTCTGTGAGAAGTGGTCAATGCTCACAGACCTTGCTCGAATTGGAACTTTGCTTATCATAATATCCGTTCTGTTCTCTAGCGATATGTTCCGGCATTGGTCAATAATAAGTGTTTAGATTACATCAGATTAAGAGGCTCCTGAAAACTGTACAAAAATTACTGAAAACTGCTATCATATTTTAATGAGAAATAAACTAGAAATTGTATGCATCCGCCTCTATTCCGTAGTGCATTATTGAAAATAAAATATAAAATGTAAGTAAGTGAATATTTATTGAAATAATTAAATAAAGGTGCATTCAGACTTCAGACCACACGAGCATTCGCTATTCTACCCCCCACTCTACAAAATCAACGAATCACTTTTTGTGTAACGAACGAATTGGGGGATAGAATAGCGAACGCTCGTTAGGTCTGAATGCACCTTAAAGAGTCGGCTACAGTTGTATTAGCCAATAACACCAGTTTTTCACCAATCATAGGTAAACGGCCAATATTTAGTTATTATATCCTATGTACACAATAGCGTTTTGCAACTAAAGGCCCTACAAGTGCGAGTCGGCGCAAGCGCAAGGCTTTGTCACTTTCGGCGCGCGCAACCTTGAACGCGTTATGTCGTTTATTGCGTGTGTGGTGCACGCCATAGGCTACAGCGGATGCAGGTCTACTACCGCGAAAATCAATATTGGTAAATTACAAGGATTTTCCTCTGTCACTCCAATAACGGCGTCATTAGAGTGAGAGAGAAATTTCGGATTTAAAAGTTCGCGGTAGGGCCGTAGCTTCGGATAAATATTTAGATTTGTATTATCTATATCGTTGCATAATATGAGCACTTCTCGAAGTTTGTACATTTGGATCACGTATTCGATAATTGAGAATTGATAAAAAATATAGGCTGGTAGAGTCATTGAACGTTCCTTTTTTGTTACCAGATTCCTATACATTTTTGGTAACAAAAAAAGGAACGTTTCATTCTCTACCTACATTACTCTACCAGCATATCAATTTTTAGATATCAATATTAAAACATTATTTGTAAATCATTAAAAAAAAAGTTTTATCTGAGTTTCTTGTCGGACAAAATAAAAATCTCGGCTCGATGGTGCAGGGTTGAAACTGACAGTAGCTCTTAATATCGACAATCATGAGTAAGTGCAATATAACGAGCTTATTTTATTTACTTTACTTTGTTTGTTTGATTTAGGGTTGATGTTATAGCCTATGTTCTCAACGATTATTTGTACCAATTGATACGAATTAAGTATTTGTAAAAAAATACATTATTTTATTCCCTTTATGTCTACTGTAGTACGTACTTTCTTTAGTAATTTGTTATCTATTGCCAATTAAGACAAACCTATCGGGCCCAACATTGACATGGCCATGTCATTTCGTCCAAAGGTAATGTGGACCACCTCTCGAATACCGTGGTTGTATGCAGATTCGTATCAATCTATTGACATCAGAGTGCTTAGCCAAGATGCCAACCACTAACGCTCAGTAGACTGCCGTAGTTTTCTCGCACTGATATTTGTTATTAGTGTAACAAAGACAGTTGCATAACGTTCGCGATAGCGTTAGCGATTGGCATCTTGGTAACGCATCTAGAAGGCCTTCCGCGAACATTGAAATTTGTAAATTTCAAGCATTTCACTGTCACTTCAAAGACGCTTTCATTGGGGTCACAGAGACAGGTGCTTGATTTTTTAAGTACAGTCGCCATGGTCTATCGTTATGGTAATAAAGGCGTGTTCAGATATTTTTGAACACGCCTTTACGCTCCGGACGCTACGATATATCTGATGGCGACTACTGCCTCACCCGCTCCCGCCTATGCCCTGCGCCGGCGCACCACCGAGCTATTAAGCTCGGAAGAAAGCCAACAGGTTTCGCTGGAAAGCGAACGCGGACTGGACGACTTTCGCTTAAAATCGCTGGGAATCGCTTAAACCTCCAAATACCTGAATCGAGTCAATATTCATAAGAGATATCTAAAGTATTTTTGATTTAGCCCGATTTTTAGTAGGCCACTTTCTAGATTTCTAGGCTCTAGATTTTAACCTGCTTTTAAAAAGCTGCTACTTTAAAAATATATACCTAATCTAGATTGTATAGGTACGAGTAGTTGCAGCTTATAAAATTCAGTCTCTGTTTCACTGTCTGAAGGCTATCTGAAAGAGATCGCATCTTAGCGTCAAGTCCGTGTGGACAATAGAGATTTTCCTTTTATAATTCAAATATAATATATTTTTTGTTTTTGTTCACAGGTAACAGCCGTTTCTTCTCCCACGTCAATGAAATAAGTAAGCCATTCGGTAGCCGTACCATGAGTTGGAAAGTAAAGGATACGTTAGGTTTTACTCGATACGTAATGCATTCTATTGCGCTAGCACTGATATATTGGAGCGAGCGCAATGTCCTGCTTTACGTATCGAGTAAAACCTAATGTTACCGATACTTGCAAAGACATGGTAATAGGCATGGTGACTGGCAAGTCAAATCAGCATCTTTTTTCGAACTGTCAAAACGATCCCTGTTATGGAATAGTATGAAATTTTATATGAAATACTCAAAAGTGACGTCACGTTTGAGTACTGCCAAATGACCTACTCTTTTAAGTTCTTTTCAATTTATTACATAGAAGTTCTGTACAAAAATTACTGCAATCTACATCTTAGTAATAATTTCTTTGTGTATTATGTCGTGCATAATGTTAAATAATTTATTTTAGCTACAGTCATCATCCCTATTGGTAGGGCTACTGTTATTAACCGACTTCAAAAAAGGAGGAGGTTCTCAATTCGACTGAATTTTTTTTATTTTATTAATCACTTATTGCTAAGTAACTGAGGGACAATAAAGGTCTCTGCCTACTAGACAGTACCATACCATGACTGTAGCATAATTGTATCAGACAAAAAAACTTTTATTTGTATTGAAAGGTATGAGACGGTGTTGGCCGGCGCCGGAACGTCCTAGAGTGGTCATAGTCTCATACTTTTCATTACAAATAGTTTTTTGTCTGATACGTTCATGCTACGGTCATGGTATGGTACGGGCTAGTGGACAGAGACCATTAATCGAGCAAGTTATGGTGTCGTATGGTACGCCGTCCAATCCAGCCATGTCATCAATAATTGTCCAAAGATGTGTCACACAATCAATAGGTTAATAAAAAATACTTATTACATGATGGTGCTCCCAAGTTTGCGTTAAGGTGCGTTCAAACCAAAAGAGCATTCGCTGTTCTATCGCCCGTTCTACGAAATCAACCAATCACGTTTTGTGTAACGATCGAATTTCGTAGAGTGGGGGGTTAGAAATTAGAATAGCGAATGCTCTTTTGGTTTGAACGCACCTTTACAAAATGTTATACCGGGTGGAAAGGGACGACGTTCCTTCCCGCTATCAACCGACTCTACCAACCATTACGATAAACTTTCAGTATGGGAACAACCTCCTGTATTAAACGTTCTCATACACAGTAACTATACAGGGTGGCCTAAAAATAAGTGCATTCCCGTTGCCTATGAGCTTTTGGGATTCAGAACCACCCCTAGGGGCTTTTTCGAAGTTTTAGTAGAGTCTATAATTTTTACGATAATTTTAGTAAGCCTAGCAGCAACTTAGCACCTATGCTATTCAGTATTATACCTACTTAAAAGGTGCTACTAGTTTTGAAACTTGAACTAAATCCAAAAAAAAATACGGTGCAGATTTCACGATATGGGAATCTCGGAGAAATAATAATGAATCGCTTCCCGCATAAATAAGGTCAGTGTGGTTAAGTCCGGCACATTATATTTTTAAGGAAAGTCCGTTTTATGCGTCTTATACTCTTGAGTAAGGGGTGGTGATTTGGTAGACGGACTTTTCCTGATAGACGGTCTTACCCGCATTGACCTTAGCCATATTACAATTTAATTATTAACAATATGTTGCGCAACTCAATGCTAAAAGAATCATCCGATCAATCATATTCGAATTGATTTCTCAATAACATATGTGTCCCGCAATCACAATTTAGAGCGGAGATGCAATCATAGTAACTCATGACATTCATCAAATCATCTTTAACTTAGTAAATGCAATATTATCGAAATTGTGTTATCACGGCAAAAGATACTGCTTTACGATTTAACACCATAAATCTTACGTTGTAAGGTCGATAAATTTTTATATAAATAGCAAGGACTTACATAATTGCAGTGCATTTTGTCGAAATATGTTAGATTTGGAACATGATTTCACAAATTATCTATTAAATTTGTGGTGTTTTGAAATTGCTGTAATTTGTGGTATGACGTCTTATATCTGTTGATGAAAATGATGAGTTCTTGTAGAACAGTGCAAAATTTTATGGAAAATAGACATCTACACTATATTATATGATTATACACGTGTTTTATAAATCTAAAGCCATTCGATTAAATTTGTTTAAATCGAATAATTTAATAAAAGGAAGAAATTAAATTATTTCAAAGATGTCGGAAACATCTTATGATCCCGATTGTCTTTTCAAAGTCAAGCAATTTTGTGACACAATTTTTTTTTTTCTATTTTTTATATTCGTGTTTCGTTTGTATTTAATGTGTATATTATGTTGTGTCACAAATAAATGTTTTTTCTTTCTTTCAAGATTTTGAATTAATTAATTCATATGTACCTATACATATGTACTAATAATAATATAAAACTTCTTAAGACGGTTGAGTATAAAGTTTTCGAGGGTGACATCAAGGGTGCGGTGCGGGTGCTAATGTCAGATAACGCTGTAGCCCCGTCGACTGCGGAGACTCTTTCGACATTACAGTCTAAGCACCCGGCTCCTTCTCGTCCTCTGCTGTTCCCTCCAGAGCCGGATAGATCTTTTGTGGCGCTAACGGTTGAAGTGGAAGACGTGAGCCAGGCTCTCGGTACTTTTAACAGTGGTTCGGCTGCCGGATTAGACGGCATCCGTCCAGCGCATCTGAAGGAACTCACGTCCGGCTCTGCAGGTGATAATGGTCGGCGGCTGTTGCAGTCTTTGACGAAGCTCTGTAATTTCCTACTCAGTGGACAGCTGAACCCGGTGATTTGTCCTTATATCTATGGGGCAGCGTTGTGCGCATTATCTAAAAAGGATGGAGGCGTGAGGCCTATTGCTATCGGCAGCACATTTCGCCGGTTGGTGGCTAAGCTCGGGTGTCGGGCGGTGAGGGAAGAAATGGCGGCCTATTTGCGACCACGCCAATTGGGGTTTGGCACTAGGTTGGGTTGCGAAGCTGCAATTCACGCCACGCGAGCTTTTGCTGTAGACCCACTGAATGCGAAGGCCGTAATACTTAAGCTGGACATCAAGAATGCGTTCAACTCTGTTGAGCGGGATATCTTACTGTCTGAGGCCAGAGATAAGATACCCTCTCTCTATCCATTCTTGCATCAAGTATACTCGTCACCTTCAAACTTGGTTTACAATGGTTCCCTCGTTTTATCTCAGGTCGGCGCACAGCAGGGGGATCCACTTGGACCTCTAGTCTTCAGTCTCGCCATACAGAGGGCAATTGCGGGGCTTCATTCCCCGTTGAACATATGGTACCTGGATGACGGTACCCTCGGGGGTGAGCCTGAGGTAGTGAAGCAAGATTTGCTCACTCTGCTTCCGCTTTTTCGGAATCTGGGGCTAGAGGTCAATCCTGTCAAGTGTGAATTCTACCCATGTAGTGCCGAATCTCGTGTGTGCTTCCCAGATTTGGGGGATTTGCTTCCCGGACTTCAGGAGTTGTCACCTCAAAGCTTTTCTCTTTTGGGCTCTCCCATATTCCCTGAAGCCGTTCCTGGGGCATTCGAGGTTAGGAGGCAGCTTTTACTGATGGCGGGGGAGCGCCTGAAGCGATTATCTGCGCACGTCGCTTTGGTTCTGCTTAGGAGTTGTTTTGCCCTTTCTAAGTTGACCTACTTTTTGCGTACAGCACCAGTCTGGTTGCACCCGGTCCATATCAGTACATTTGACGGTGTGCTGAAGGAGTTGACTGAATCCGTGTTGAATGTCTCCCTTAATGCTGATCAGTGGGCCCTGGCATCTCTGCCCATTCGGAGTGGGGGTTTAGGCATCCGGTGCGCTCAGGATGTGTGTCTGCCGGCTTTCCTGGCGTCGGCGGCTGGGGTCGAGAGCCTTGTCACTCAAATTTTGCCTCTAAATGGTGACCAGGTTTCTGTACCCTATGCTGCTGATGCCAGGATGGCCTGGTCGGCCCTCAACCCGGGTGCACCCTTGCCAGATAGGCCGGACTCGCAGCGTTTGTGGGACAGCGTAGGAGTGAAACGGGTGTATGTGCGTATTTTGCAGGACGCAGTGGGGGTGGATAAAGCGAGGCTTAATGCCGTGGCGAAGCCTGAGTCGGGGGCGTGACTTCATGCTCTTCCATCTCCACATTTTGGCACCCTCCTTGACAACGACTCGGTGCGTGTGGCGGTGGCTCTTCGCTTGGGATGTGATGTCTGTCAGCCCCATTTATGCATTTGCGGCACCATGGTGGAGAGCAACGGCCATCACGCGCTTAGTTGTTGTCGATGTGCAGGGAGATTCCCACGCCATCATGCCCTTAACGATATCGTTCGGAGGGCGCTGGTCTCGGCAAATATCCCGTGTCTCCTAGAACCTCCCGGCCTTAATCGCTCAGATGGCAAAAGGCCTGACGGGCTTACTCTCATCCCGTGGGAGAAAGGTAGATGTCTGTTGTGGGATGCCACGTGCGTCAGCACCTTTGCGGCGTCTCATCTAAGCCGAACAATACGCTCTGCGGGCGCGGCGGCCGAGCTGGCTGCGGTTCGCAAGCGGGAAAAATATGCGGTGTTGGCAAACTATTTGTTTGTCCCGCTCGCGATGGAGACTATGGGGTGTTGGTGTGCCGAGGTCAAGGACTTTATTAGGGCGGTGGGTCGGCGCTTGCGGGAGAGAGGTTTAGACCCACGCTCCGGCTTCTTCTTGATGCAAAGGTTGTCCATCGCGGTACAGCGAGGCAACGCGACCTTTGCATCGGAAAGATCGCGGGTCGAGTAACGCGGGGTCGTTTTAGGTATTATTTTTATTTTTGAGTGTGTGCATGTAATTTTTATGTATTTATGTGTGTGTAAATTTAGGCTTAGAATGTAATTTTGATTATTTTATTTCTTTAGTGTTTAAGGTGTATTGTTTCACTGCTCCTTGTAGCCATGTACTTAAGAAGATTTATTATTAGTTATTAAAATATAAAACTATATGAAATAATAATTTTAAATTAAAAAGTCTAAAAGTAAACTAAAACTAATATCTAATATCCAATTGAGTTAACTGGAATGTGCCAGAACAGTGAAATGTTTCATACATTTATGGTTGATTTTCAAATGTTGCATTGGATGGGAGAGTCTTTATTCCTCATTTCGGGGCTGGTACCATAGTAAAAAGCTCAGTTTAACTACGTAAATTATACAAATCGAACCCATTTCATACTGGAAAGTAGGGAAACGAAACTTCCACGGATCTCGATTAAAGTCATAGAGGATGCCGTAGGCTATCATTCGAGTTAGCAGGAAAGTTAAACGATTTGTCTAGCTTATCTAGACTAATCTCATTACTCAGCAACTGCGTCGTAATTAATCTATCTAGAGATATTTAGGTCAACATACGGCTCCTTTCAAAGAGCGCCTTTTCCTATGCAAACGTCACGTTTTGTAAATTAATTTACGAATTTAGGGTACATTATTAAAAAAGACACATCCGACTTTTCCTTCGCAGTTTTTGAATCTGGGTCAAAGATTTAAAAACCATTGTTACCATAAAAAATATCAAAACGAGTAAGACACGTTTGTTATGTTATATGGGAGCCCCCTTAAATATCTATTTTATCTAATTTTTACTATTTGTTTTTGTAGCGGTAACATATATACTGCATCTGTAAAAATTTCAACTGTGTAACTAACAAGGTTTGGGTCGATTTTTTACAATCGACCCGTTTACGAGATTCAACCTGATGACAGACGGAGAGACAAACAGAGTCTCGTTTTACTCTTTGGGTACGGAACCGTAATAAGTGCATACTCCGTTTGAACTTTTTTTTATTTTACATACATGGATAACCAGCAGCTTAACACATATCTACATACAAGTTAGCAATACAGAGCCAATTACAAGTTCTCACATATAAACGCAAACTACCTATAACATAAAAAAACAATTAGGTAGGTACCTACTTAAATTACACGCGCACAGTACCTACACTATTACAGTCGGTGGATAGGTGGATACCTACAAATTTGGCACTAAACTTATAAAACCCTCCGGATCCAAGAAAGCGACCTTCGTGTGTTCCGTTCCGAAGGGTTTTCTAAGTGCAAACGGAGTGTATATACGCTCAATGCAGGGTAAACTAGTCATACCTCTGATTTTTTCATAATACGTAATTTACGTTTGAAAGATTTAAATTAAACTGCATTATTATAATTAGTTGTATTTAATTACCTACTAAAGCAGTTCTAAAAACCCGCTTCCTTTGTTTTTGCTGCAACTCGCAAATAAAGAATTAAAATAAAAACTATTTAATAAGTCATAATATGCATTTAATAAGGAAGTGGATAGTTGAGTGCAGCACACTTTGCGCAACAGTAGGCCTGTACCAGGATTACAAATATGTATACGTCTTTTTACTTATGTCAATGTAATAAGATACATATTTGTATACATCGTTATGAACTCGACTGTAATTAAAAGCGGTCTATCCACCACGAAGCTTGTCTAAATTACGTGTTATATATGACTGTTTATGATTGCAAAATATCCAGAAGTATTTCTACCACAAAATGTCAACTTTACACACACACACACATGCGAGTATATCAACGAGTATATTGATAGTACCTAGCTAACCCTGAAAAGTGAAAAAAAATTGTTTTCATAATACTGAAATATCAAAATATTTTTTTTAATACAGATGATGCCTTTTTTACGCCCTAGTGCGAGAAGTGGTTCGTTCTTTATCAGGCCAAAACTTTTGAAGGCCATCTGTACTGAAAAATGTCCTATGATACACATTAGCGATGTAACGAATATCGGTTTTGGAATATTCGCGAATGCGAATGCGAATATTTGCGATTCATATTCGCGAATGCGATTATTGGGTATTATACATACATATGAACAAACATTAGATAATGCTGGTAGAAAATGCCCAAAGGCATTAAGTTATTAACTGAAATATAACATTTTATTCATCATTCAGTTAAAAGGTATCATTTTTAGAGTCTCATATTTTTGTACCTAGACATCTAGGTATTAAGGTCTACTTAGAATGTAGTACTTCCTGTCTTAAGTGAATGAAATAATTAGATAATATTCGCAATATTCGAGTAAATTTTTTGCGAATGCGAATGCGAATGCGAATACGAATGCGAATATTTTAAAACGTGCGAATATTCGCGAATATTCGCGAATGCGAGTATTCGTTACATCGCTAATACACATGCGAATAGGAAACTCGTAACTCGTGTCGATTTAAAACACTGTCTTAGGTCGTGATTTAATTTGTCGGCACTCGTTTCGAACTTCATGTTTTCGCATTTGTACCATAATGTACTATTTATATTTAAGCGTGATACATGTATATTGCATAGAAATCAAACTTAAAACTTCCGGCCCCACAACTAGATTAACTCGTTGTTAACATACAATCTTCGACGTCTATAGACGTTGTTCAGCCAAACGTGTTAAACGGCACCTATCAATCAATTATTCGTCAATAGATTGCACGTCACTAGTTTCGATTACGATAATATTTCTCTAAAGCCAAAATTAAGAAAACCGATAAGCTTGCAAATTGCACGACCACGCACAAAAAACAGGCGCGTGCGCGTAAAACAATTCAGAAAGCGTTTTTATTCGCATAAATAATCTATTGTAAACTTCTAAATCCGTAATAGGGATGACTGTACTTGAAATAAATTATATCGCGTCTTGCACGACATAATACACAAAAAAATATTACTAAAATGTAGATTGATGTAATTTTTATACAGACTTATATTTAAGTGAGAAATAACTTAAATAAAAGAGTCTTAAATCATTTGGCAGTATACAGATGTGACGTTACTTTTTAACCGACTTCAAAAAAAGGAAACGGTTCTCAATTCGACTGATTTTTTTTTGTTTTATGTATATTACCTGATATGTCCGAGAATTGTGAACCGATTTTAAAATTAATTTTTGTGATCGAACGTGTATCACCCGATGTGTGTGATGGTCCCGTTGGCACCAAGTTGGGGTCTGATGATGGGATCTTGGAGAAGTCGAGGGATCTCTTCAAATGTTATAGGTAGGTTGCACATGTACCTATGGCGCTTTTGGTAATTTTCATTCATTTACAAGAATTTGCATTCAGAAAGTAGGATTTGAGGAAACCAATAATGGTAACAAATCGGGGATCTAAGAGAAATCGGTTGAAGTCGGTTTTTTAAATTTTTAATTTGGTGATTATGTGTATTTCATATAAAACTTCAGTTCGAAAAAGGATGTTGATTTGAGTCATCGTGCCTAATTGTAACATCCATAGAAATTCTAATTGAATATCTGAAAACTCTATTTGATTTGATACTGATGGTTTATATTCAATTATGAAACGTACTGTCGCTATCAAAATCGGGGCGGCCACGGTGCTGTCAAGTGTGAATTCTACCCATGTAGTGCCGAATCTCGTGTGTGCTTCCCAGATTTGGGGGATTTGCTTCCCGGACTTCAGGAGTTGTCACCTCAAAGCTTTTCTCTTTTGGGCTCTCCCATATTCCCTGAAGCCGTTCCTGGGGCATTCGAGGTTAGGAGGCAGCTTTTACTGATGGCGGGGGAGCGCCTGAAGCGATTATCTGCGCACGTCGCTTTGGTTCTGCTTAGGAGTTGTTTTGCTCTTTCTAAGTTGACCTACTTTTTGCGTACAGCACCAGTCTGGTTGCACCCGGTCCATATCAGTACATTTGACGGTGTGCTGAAGGAGTTGACTGAATCCGTGTTGAATGTCTCCCTTAATGCTGATCAGTGGGCCCTGGCATCTCTGCCCATTCGGAGTGGGGGTTTAGGCATCCGGTGCGCTCAGGATGTGTGTCTGCCGGCTTTCCTGGCGTCGGCGGCTGGGGTCGAGAGCCTTGTCACTCAAATTTTGCCTCTAAATGGTGACCAGGTTTCTGTACCCTATGCTGCTGATGCCAGGATGGCCTGGTCGGCCCTCAACCCGGGTGCACCCTTGCCAGATAGGCCGGACTCGCAGCGTTTGTGGGACAGCGTAGGAGTGAAACGGGTGTATGTGCGTATTTTGCAGGACGCAGTGGGGGTGGATAAAGCGAGGCTTAATGCCGTGGCGAAGCCTGAGTCGGG
The DNA here is from genome assembly GCA_025490895.1 of Thaumatotibia leucotreta. Lineage (NCBI taxonomy): Eukaryota > Metazoa > Arthropoda > Insecta > Lepidoptera > Tortricidae > Thaumatotibia > Thaumatotibia leucotreta. The sequence continues at coordinate 466 of JALPQI010019821.1, read as the reverse complement.
GGCGTGACTTCATGCTCTTCCATCTCCACATTTTGGCACCCTCCTTGACAACGACTCGGTGCGTGTGGCGGTGGCTCTTCGCTTGGGATGTGATGTCTGTCAGCCCCATTTATGCATTTGCGGCACCATGGTGGAGAGCAACGGCCATCACGCGCTTAGTTGTTGTCGATGTGCAGGGAGATTCCCACGCCATCATGCCCTTAACGATATCGTTCGGAGGGCGCTGGTCTCGGCAAATATCCCGTGTCTCCTAGAACCTCCCGGCCTTAATCGCTCAGATGGCAAAAGGCCTGACGGGCTTACTCTCATCCCGTGGGAGAAAGGTAGATGTCTGTTGTGGGATGCCACGTGCGTCAGCACCTTTGCGGCGTCTCATCTAAGCCGAACAATACGCTCTGCGGGCGCGGCGGCCGAGCTGGCTGCGGTTCGCAAGCGGGAAAAATATGCGGTGTTGGCAAACTATTTG
>JALPQI010019820.1:0-19510 GCA_025490895.1 Thaumatotibia leucotreta | reverse complement strand
AAAGAAGGCACCATCTGCACTAAAAAGTTTTATTTTAACTTACTCGGCATGAAAAATGTACAGACAGTTCATAATTATGTAGACAAAACACCTATAGCTGTCGATTTCTAAGAATAAACAATTGACAGTTTAGAAATGAACCTTATATGTATGAGGTTAAGTTTATCGGAAAAAGGGTTTTATTAAAACATTATAAAAATAGTGTGGTAGTCACACATACGTCAACACACTCATATACACATATACATACACAAGTTCATACTTCTACACTATCGTTTTAGCGGTCTTCTGCGATACCGGCTGTGCCGAGTGCAGAGACCGGTAACATTTTTGTGTAAATAATATGGAAATAAATGTCTTTGTCTACTATTAAGGGTTAATCTATTACTGTCAAAAGTTCGTTCTTAGATCTCAGAGGCTTAAAGTGTCTAACAATGTCTCGTTTAGTAATTTAAAGGCTATAAATCATTGACTATAATTATAAACACGCTAATGATTACAAATCCATATTTTCCCCTTTATAAATTATAAAAACTTAATTCCATTTTTCTCTAACATAAGGAATGTGATGTTAGTACTTAAGACAAATTTAAATAAGTACTAAAGCTTGCAAAAAAGGGACAGTACAAAGATTTGCTCGAATTTTTCCTAATTGAGAGAAAACAAGATTTTCTTAAGTCTGTAGATAACTAAGATCTGAAATTTCACATAATACACTCAATTATACTATTTGTTACCTATCTATACCTACGGGTTCATAATTAAATGGTTATGTTGCGTTTGAAAACTGGGCATGAGGCATAATCAGTATCATATTTTGATTGACCACAAAAAAAGTTTGTGTAGGGCAACCGTAAATCGAGAGATACCCAGATAAGTATAACCCTCTATACAAGATAAAAACCCTTTTCCTTAATCAGAATACCATACAGGCTACAGATGTAGTATATAATCATTTCCCTTCGACTTTTCACGGAAACATCCGAATTCATATTGCTGTCACAATGAACTTCAATAGCGATTGTACTAAAGCGAATTGAGACAAAAAGATACATTCGGACGTTTCCGTAAAAATATGAAGGGAAAGTATTATACACTACATCTGTACAAAAATTCTCATTATTTATTTTTAAATCTTAGTTGTCTACACACATATGTGATTACGGCACGCATATCTTAAAATATGGCACTTAAATACTTTTAAAATTATTAGTATTAAAAAAGAGGTAACAGTGACTCAGTGCCTTCGTGTTGCTACTTTATACAATTAAAAAAATGGTGTACTGATTCATAAACGTCTCAACTTGGCAAGCCAATAAGTATGGGTAAATTCACGAGACTAACTACAGTTACCAATTCATTCGTGTGTTTTCAACGTACAAAATTGGTGGTATTTATTTTACTAATATATTGAAGATTAAATACTCTTATTTATTTTGACAATTCGTTGGACCTTACGCACAGTGCTACCATCTCACCGTCCCATAGTTGCAGAAAAAATAACAAAAACCCTCATTGACACATCACGATTCAGTTTTAAGTCCTAAACAAACCGGTTTTGAAATGTATGAAAAAACCCCGGCCCAAAACCGGTTATTAAACCGAAACCGAATTATAGGTGAAAACCGGTTTACATTCTCTGTTACATACAAATTCATAGGAATTATTGAGGAATTCTAGGATAACGTAAGTATTTTTACGCTTATATTAAATTATATAAACCATTGGCTGATTTCATTAGGCAACTTGCAAATACTCGAATAGTAATCAAATTGATGTTTAAACAAATTTTAAATTACAATATTATAAGTTATTTTATTACTAAAAATATATTTAATTTACATACCTACATTATGTAAACTACGAATATTTTAATGACAAACGGGCCTTAATCATGTACATAAACTTACCTACATTCAATACCTAAATTATCCTAGACATAGACGGACTGAGTTTGCCTGGGACCACGGGTGTAACGTCAAGCCCGAAACGTTAGGATAATATTGAACGTTTACGCGATTGAGTTCCGTTTATCGTTAATATATGAATGATTCAAAATAGACCGGAAAAAAGTCCAAAACTCACTGCACTGGACAAATTCGGTGAATTATATCCTGACGTTTCGGGCATTACGTTACACCCGTGGTCGCAGGCAGGTCATGCCCGAAACGTCAGGATATAATTAAACTTATGTTTACGCGATTAAGGCCCGTTTGTCTTTAAAATATGAGTGAAGTTTAAATCAATAATCGGTTTTCAGACATTTTGGTTCTTACGAGCTTTATAAGCCGAAGCTCAGTTTCGTGTGAAAAAGTGTTTGTGGTCTACAACCAAAATGTTTGCGCGCCTAAGACTTCAATGCGGTGTCCAAAACATATTTCCGATAATAAGCCGCTATTACTTTGACACCAGACGTTAAAACCTACTTGGTATCACTTCATATCGTTCACCCTGTAAGTGTATATTGCTGGTACTTCATTTGTATATAATATTGGACGGTAACACAGGTGGCAAATAAGCACACGGGTCGGCTATTAGCTACATTTTCATTTTACATGATTTGGCTTTGGTTGCCCAGTGATGATATTATCAAACCTGAATCAGAAGGGAATTAGAATGTACTGTTGACACAACAAATGACACAACATTTACTAAGAAAAGAGTTGTTTATAAATGTAGTGAGTGATTAACTGACTAATTAATCTATTGTCTGTAAGTATCTGCAATTAAACGATGAATACATGAATATAACTATGAATATATCCTAGTTGTGACTTATACTTACACTGTTGTGTTGTGTCAAAAGTATTTTCGAATCCCTGCGGTTTGATAGTAATTTTTCGGGAAAAATAACTTGTCAAAACACAGTATCTTGCCATTGTAAGATACCTATATATTAGGAATACTGATTGAATTGAGACCTGGTCGCTTAGTGGTTGCGTTAGCCACTGACGACTGGTTCGATTTTACTTCGGCACTTTCATATGGCATTTTTCTTTCATGTTATCTTTAATAAAATACTTAAAATTGACTGTATTTATAAAGTACTTAGGTTTTGTGATATAATTTAGTATAGGAAATGTAATCTTAGCTATTGAGAAATTATTTAATAAATATTATTTAAAATGAACTAGTTTTTTATTTGTAATCCTGCAGAGTTTGATAAAATATAAGTTTTAGATGACACATGTGACTGTTACCTTTGATGGGAAGTCATTATACTCATTATCCAATAAATGCTGAATACGGCCTTTATACCTACTTGCATATTCTGGACTACCTTTCATTTTCTTTTCAATACCTTACAACCGTGTAAAAGCATTGGGATAAGAGTCAGGTAACTCACGGACTTGTATTTCATAAGAAGGCGTTAAAAAGGTTAAACTAGGACAAAAAAATATCTATATTCTAATTTAAGAAACTTTACCAATACCTGTGCACTTTGACAAAGCTTAGTGCACATGTCGAATTAGTGTAGCGTCAATGAGGATAGCGAGAAATCTGGCATACTTCACACTGCGATGGGAAGATCAAAGACTGGAAAAGTTGATGGTCATCGGAAACACAGAGACCGATCTCCGAGGACCGACAGGGGCGTAGCTAGGGTAAAAGGCGCCCGGGGCAGGAGCCAAATTTACGCCCCCACCTTAACTGAACTTAAAAGGCTCACTTTTAGGATTCCGTAATTTTTTCCAAAATTCAACCGACTAGGCACAGGTAGACATCAATCAAGCCGACAAAGTGGTAGAATAAAATTTAGAAAAAAAAAGTTTTTTTACGGTACCTCCCCTATTAGTAAAGTGGGGATGATTTTTTATTTCGCTGTAAACCTATGGTGTGTGATATCGTTAAATGGGTCATTGAAAAATAGTAAGGGTCCCAAAAGAAAGTTTTTTTCTAAAATTAATATTTCTGGAGATGGCCGCTCCTAGTGATGTGCCGTTACCGTAAATTACGAGAACAAAGAGAACTATCGGGTAACTTTCTCGGTAAAGTTCTCCGGGCGGGTAATTATGGAGAAAGTGTTTTAAGTTATTACTTTTTTCATATTTTTTTTCCAGAATAGTACTTAATTTAGTAATAATAATCTGACCTGAAAATTACATAAACATGTGACTAGTGGAACTAGTTTATTACCAAAATTACGGTAAATTTTTTGACAAAGCTTAGTGCACATGTCGAATTAGTGTAGCGTCAATGAGGATAGCGAGAAATCTGGCATACTTCACACTGCGATGGGAAGATCAAAGACTGGAAAAGTTGATGGTCATCGGAAACACAGAGACCGATCTCCGAGGACCGTGGACCGATCAACTGAGGGACTCTACCTCCTACAAGTTTTGCTCAGTTGTAAGAAATGCAATGGACACTACGAACAAATAAAACATGGAAGCCGCACGCCTTACTAAATTGCCTTTCAAAAACGGTCCTGATTTTTTGCTGACAACTGTCACCCCCTCTTCAAAGCATCACGGTAATGAATTTCAATATCAACCTATAAAAATTTAAACCGCCATTTAAAAATAGTTGTGATTGGTCCATCAAAGTTTTGATTGGCTAAATTCATAGTGCATTTGTCAAAGGTGTTGCGCCGACATATGCGCGGTGCTAAGGCACTGGTCTCACCGCGAGCTACTAAGCTATGAACTATCGGCTATAAACACGAACAAAAGATACGCACTCCCGTGTAAATAAAAGAGACACGGCGATACTCGCCCAGCTATCAGCTATCATCGCCGGGCGAGTATCGCCGTGTCTCTTTTATTTATTCTTAGGACAATTTAACAATTTGTTCTTAGGGGCATTTTTGAGCTGGCGTTAGACGTCCATGTTATATATGGTCGCAGAATGGACAGGACCCGGTGGAGGCACATCATACACCACAAATGTAGACTATCCAATGATGACCACGATCCGCAGTCGTGAGGGAACCACGAGAGAGAGTGAATGAGAGACACTTTATTTGAACGATTATTTTATTAAGAGGGTTGGCGAGAGTTTACAGGTACTTAATCACAATAATAATAGGTACTTATTTTATATGCAGGGCCTTATAAGATCAGGTGGGGCAAATGCAACTATGAGGTAAATACTACTAATTGAAACTCTTGATTTATTGAAAGCAACACAGTGGATATTAGGATCTTCTTACAAAACCTATTAGATAACGAGAAATATCAAATTCAACATTTACCTTATCATTGCATTTATCCCACCTAACCTTAGGTATTTTTAAGAAAATCTCTGAGACACTTCAGATTAGTGAACAGAAGGCGAGAATTATAAGATCAATAAATACCATAATGTCTTAGTTCCTCTTTTGCTTCTTCGTTTTTTAATAGTGACTTATGAATGTTATCAATCATGGCACGTTTTTCCTGTAGAGAACGTATGACTTCGTCTTTTAACTTCGAGCTCTCGTTTATACTATCTTCAGCTAGTTTACAAGATTGACATAATGCTGTTTCGATGGATACGGAATCTGGTGTAAGGGGTGGGCTACATGCGCAAGCAGGCCTCGCCTCCGTCCGCACGAATATCGTAACAGGGTCAGACCACAACAAATCCATTGCGTCCTTATGTTTAGTTGATAACCGCACCTCATACTCTGTGTTTGGGTACGGTAGAGGTAACTCTATGTTGCAAACGTAGAACAAATTATCGTCATAACAGCGCACTGGTGTGTTCGATTTTCGCAATTCTTTGGATTCCTTCAGACGGTATTCCACTTTGTACACACAAGAATTGCAATGACTGTGACGCCAGCCGGAGTCATTAGAAAATATCCTTACAAATGTCCCATACCATTCGAAAGTAGCTCCATGTGAATACTTCCGAGCTATGCGTAACCCCAAAAAAGTTTCAAATCCCAGTTTAATTAGCGAATTAGTATTCAAATCTATTGTTTCATTATTACAAAAAATTGTATTGCAAGTCGTAAGTATCAATGAAAACGTTTGGTTCATGGTAAATGATTTTAAACCTTTCATTTCTACATTCCTCTTGCACGTGTTATTTATCTCGCTTGGAATATCAAGGCAGAGCGGTGTAGTTCTTCCGTCAGTATAAAGCAAATTGTATGTATATTTGTCACTCTTATAGTGCCAGGAACAAGTTAAGATATTCCAGTCGTATATAAAGCACGCAAAATCGCTACTTTCCGGGTAAAAGTCCACTGAAACATATATTTCTTCATAAAACTTTTCAGAGCCGTCTTCGGTTGAATTTTGCCAGATGCAGGTGTACTTGTGGTTTCCTGCACTGTCCACTCTTGTCTTGTATTTAATTGTCACGTTATCTCCATCGATAACTTCTGTTTGTACTTGCTTGCTATCATCTTCAATACTGAGACTAGCGCCAGCGTGTCCACTGCAGATAACCGCAAAATCCTCACCAAGAGGCACATAGTACTCCAACTTTTCGTCCAATATTTTCGTTTGAAGTCTCGGAGATGCGAATGACATTGAGGGTGACACTAAAATATCTATAGACGCTACGCAACCAGTTTCAATTCCAACGCAATCATATTTGTATTCACCTATTTTCCTTTTATTTATGTTAACTCGCACGGTAGATGAATTAATTTTTATAGTCTCCAGGGGATTATCATTTTCTTTAATGCTCACGTCTTCATTAGCAGAGCAATGTAAAATGTAATCGGCTCCGTAATCTTTATATCGAGGATGCCCATTTGTCGTTAGTTCTGGTGGCTGGTCGCACGTTGACGCCGCGTGGCCTAGCATCACCGACAACGCTAGAATTACAGATCCAAAGAAGACTTTCATCCCTCTACCACAGTCACTACTGAAACAGTAATAGAACTGTTGCAGATATGTTAATCCGCTTGCTTTTACAGGAATTTCCTCGTATTTTACACGACACGATACTTGCAACTGCAATGGGTCTCTGCTTCAACAAAGCTTCACTTTATACTCACTTATTTTTAGTATTTCCTCCTAGACATGTAACCTATTATTGTAAGTTTTTCCCTGACATTAAGATAAGCGGCATTACTGCGGTAGCCTAATGGTACCTACCTTTCCATATGCACTGACACATATATTATGTCAGTGCATATTATTCCAGTGTAATAAGAACGTCGTTGTATATTCGTGAACGGATTACTTACTTCGTTCATGCTATAATGCTGATAGAAATTAAATGCAGGTACAATTACAAACTGCTTTATTGAGGAAACATATATGCCAAGTCCAAGTCAATACAAAGTTAATGCCAAGTTTTATACATTTTATCGCGGTTAAAATACTCCTTCTAACATCTATATTACATATTTAAAACAAAAAACGATTTAAGACAAATAACACTGTACACCATTGACATATCAAAAGAGGAAGACAGATGACTTTCTTAGTTGATTGAACGAGAATGCCATCTAGCACCTGTACACGTGCAGATACTTACACACTACTATAAAGTAGGTATACGTACAGAACGAATAATAGAGATAAACACAATATAATTATTATCAACCGAAATCAGAAAGGGATTCGAAAGTACCGTTGACACAACAAAAACCAAGAATAGAGTTGTTAATAGATGTAGTGAGTGATTAGTTAATCTATTGTCTGTTACTCTATGTCTCTGCACTTAAACTATGAATATATTAATGTAACTATGAATATAGTAATGTAAATATGAATATATCCTAGATTGACTTATACCCTACTTATACTTATGCCGGTGTATTTACCAGCATCTAGCGGGCCAGCAAGGCGGTGGCAACTAACAGGTTACTGATTGTCTCCTGTTCGTTGCCGCCGCGATTTGGGCTCTACTTTTCACTTACGATCAGGGTCGCGTTTTATAAAGTTACAATTTACAATTTCGCTGTTTGCCTCTCTTTCTAGCCAATATGTGCGTGCGTTAGAGAGGCAAACAGCGAAATTGTAAATTGTAACTTTATAAAATGCGACCCAGGTGGAGTGGAGCCACTTTGTTGTGCCAACGTTATTTTTATTGGGTCGGCAACGCGCATGTGACACCCTGAGGTTGCAGGCGCCCATAGGCTACGGTGACTGCTTTCCATCAGGCGGGCCGTATGCTTGTTTGCCACCGACGTGGTATAAAAAAAAAAAAACCCTGCTGTGTCAACAGTACTTTCGAATCCTATTCTAATCGCGGTTTGGCAACAACATGGGCGAGTAAGTACTCGACATAACAATATTTTACGCGCGATGTCTACAAAATGTCATATCGTACTCTCCTAGTACCATCCCATCGCACTATTTTAACAGAAAAACCGGATCTTCTTATAATGGAGACATAATAACTTTGTTTTAACTAATAGAAATAATAGTAAGTACGGTCAGTAAACTTAAATAATAATAAACTTTATTTTATGTATTTTATCAGGTTAAAGTCAATTAAATAATAAGTACTTAAATGATTGAAAAGTGATTCCATGAGCTTTGTTTCCATATTTGAAGGTGTTGAAGCATTTAAAAAAGCACAACATGTCATATTTCTGGAGCAATGCCAAAATTACGACAATGTCATGTGCCGGCAATGTCTCATTGCCGGCACATGACTGACTCAAGATAGGTCCCGGAACCTATATTTGCTAGCCTATGATCGTGCGCCTAGTACTATAGCTTCCCCCTTTGTTTAAACAATGTTTCGAGGAGGCCTTAAGTTAGTCCTTATTACATGTTAATTGCTAAGAATAATATCAATATGAGGACATTATGAAAAACATAACATTTTAATTATTTATACACTTATTCAATGACAAAATTTGGCTGAGAACTAACAGTAATATTACATAAAATATTGAAAAATTGTTAATAATACAAACTCATCCCATTCTAATCGCGGTTTGATGATACTTGCAAAAATATGATAATTAACAGCGATTTTATGACAAATGTTCCTATTATGGTTACTATATTGTACAATAAAATATAAATTAACCAATTAAAAACAAACTAAGTATTAAAAAAAACCCTTTCACAATAAAAAAGCATTAACTATCAAATAATAAGTATCAAAGAACACGCATAGGTACAGTCACACACATACTTAATGCAAAGTGTTTAAAATTACAGTAAGCTGACCTACATACTTCAATAATGCTGCAGTCTGCTTATGAATATGTATTTTAGTTATTCCTAAGAGCAATAAATGCACAATTGTCATTATCAGTCATATTTAATCGATTCATTCAGAAGTTTCAAAATTCAAAAGCTAAACATATATGGGTCAAAAATACAATAAGACAATAATACCTACTCGTATACACATTAGCAAAAAAATAGCTAATGTGAGGAATATCACTAAAATAATATTATTATCTACATATTAAACTTAATTTTAATAAAATACTATGGATAGCCTATGGACGCTTTTATACGTACGTATCGCTTTTGTACTTTGTGAAATATCATAATACATTTGATGAAGTTGTAACAAAAAAATCTTTAAGTAGAAGAAAGATAATGCTGTAGTCTATACAAGTATTTACTTCTAGCAGAAATTGAATCCTTGAACAGACTTGCCCCCTTGAAGGCAAATCGTTGGATTATATTTAACGCAAATGTCCATTTTAACAGTATTTAGAGGTTAAGAGGCACATGCATATATAGTTTTCAAATGTACCGAAATGATCAAGTTCCCTCTAAATATTAAATTTAATAATACTTTAATTTGTTACTAAACACAACTAAAAAGAGCGTAGCCGTGTTTGCATAGAGGATCGGCCCTTTCACCAAATGATTAAATATTTTTTTTTTTTAAAGAGCTCTATGGGCAGTTATTATTACTGTAAATTTGAGTTTCTGTCGTTCTTATTTTCTGAGATAATAATTAATTTTTATTTTCAACATTGACTAATGCGATTCACATGAACTTTAGGAAGAATAGTATACATGTATTAACTCATAATATAATCTTGAAATAACATTGAAAAGAGCCAATAAAAATCTTGGATAAAAGTAGGAAACATAACTTCAATATTTTTTTCTCGTTTTTTATAATAGCGACTCCTACAGTTCTTCGTCATGTGATTGCCTATATTAAGTTACTATTATACTACCTACATGTATTTTTTTCAAAATATTTTTGTTGGTATGAATAAGTAAAGACTTAATTGATAATTAACTATTTATTAACTCATAGTTAAGTATTAATTAATACTTAACTATCAATTAAGGCTCAATTAAGGCTTATTTTTCATTTCTCTAAAATGAGGTACCATTTGAATTTTTATGAAAAAAAAAATATGTATCAAGCCTTAATATAGGCAATCACATGACGAAGAACTGTAGGTGTCGCTATTATAAAAAACAGAAAGAAAATGAAGTTTTGTTTTCTACTTTTATCCAAGATTTTTATTGGCGCTATTCAATGTTATTTCAATAATATATGAGAGTGATTACGCGTATATTACCTATTGTTCTAAAAGTTCATGTGAATTTCATTTAGTCAATGTTGAAAATAATGGTTACTACGAAAATAAAAAAAATAATCGTACCTCAGAAAAAAAGACAGAAAGCTCAAATTTACAGTAATTAATATTTGTCATGTGAGTTCTTTAAAAAATAAATACGATAAGCATTTGGTGCAAGGGCCGATTTTCTATGCGAACACGGCTACGCTCCTTATTATACTATCGACGATAGTTCCACAAAAATATGATCATCATCATTTTCTACTTATACCGTGTTTTCTAAGTACATTGTTTACTTTTTCTCTGGTTTTTAACGATTCATAAATATCAATAGCTTTTTTACGTTTTTCCTGTAACGTGCGTATTTTATTTTTCAAATCCAAACTACTTTTAACTATTTCGTCTGTGAAGTGACAAACTTGACACGGAATTGATTCAGCGGAGTCAGTGGTCTCTGCCGGTGTGTGGAGCGGTGCGCCGCACGCGCACGGCGCTCTGGGCAGCGTGCGCACGGGCTCCGCTGTATATGTAGGCTCCGACCACACGCGGTCGTCTGTCGCGTCCTCGAGTCTCGCTGACACCCGCACCTCGTACTCGGCGTCCGGGTACGGGAGGGGCAACGTGAACTTGCACCTGCGACCCTCACAGCGCACCGACGTCGTGTCAGACTGTCGCCATTCATCCGCGGAGTTCCACAGCCGAAACTGCACGCGGTACACGCAGTTATTGCAGGCAGCATTGGACCAACGTGTATACCATATAGAGGGACTCTTCCAAGTCAGCTCAGCCTCATGTGACATACTTTTTGATACGTAAACGAGCTTCACTGAGTCTAGTTTTATGAGTGAATTAGTTCCCATGGTAAATGATTCATCGTAACAATAGCCGGAATTGCAAGTTATTAGTTTGATTGAAAATGTTTTGTTAAACAAAAACATACTATGCATATGATCATATAGTTTAATATCTGATACGTGCAAATTATATATCTTACCAGGATAATTTTCGTACAGTTTTATTGTATATTTTTTATCATCAGTATACAACAAGTCGAATCTAAACGTGTCAGTCGGATACTGCCAAGAACACTCCAAGAATCTCCACTCGTTGATAATACATCCAAATTGCTCACTTCGCGGGTCCACATGAACAAATACGCTATTTCTAATCATGTGATTTTTTTCTCCGACTTTATTATATGTTTTCGTCCGGCACCAATATGACGACCAACCTACTTGGTGCGCCGGCACGCGGCTCTTCACCGACGTGCTGTTCACTATTTGTGTTGGTAGTTCCTTACCCCGGTCATCTATAATCAGGAGAGATGCACCCTCTTGGCCGGTACATATCACGTAGGATTCGTCTCCAAGTGGCACAAAGTATTGAAAGTTAAAACGTTTACTCTGCAGACCTCTCTCTGCCTCGACAGTCATCGCGGGCACGACATAAACAGTCACAGAGCTTTCGCAGTTACTTATAGCATCTGTACAGCTGTACATGTATTCACCTATGTTTTGGTTCTTTCTAATTTTCTGGACGGTCGTTGTATTAATGGTGTCAATGTGTAATAATTTTCCGTTTACTCTAACGGTGATGTTTGCTGCATGCTCAAAGGAGCAGAATAATTCGATGTCTTCTCCGTACGAAAGTTCAAAGGACCTGTCCCAACTCTTGAAACCCTTGAAACGTTTAGAATTGATAGTGATGGTGGGTGTGGGCTGCCCCTCGGCGCAGACTCGGCGGCGGTCCTCGTCGCCAGCCTCCACCCCGTCGTAGTGCGTGTAGTCGTCAGCAGCAGCCTCGGCGCGCGGCTCCGCCAGCAGCCGCGCCAGCAGCGCGACAGCCAGGATACACACAACAGCTATCTTACTACACATCGTGGAACACGCAACTGTAATGACCCAGTACCGCAGTGCACTCACTTTTATAGGGAAGTTTTTGATAAGGTTTTCCCTATAAGCACACTAGGTAAATATGAACTATAACGGCTCCGTCCACGATATCGGCATCCTGTAGTTTTCCTGAAACAGTGGCGACTACATTTTTAATTAATGTAATTTTATTTGGGCTACGTTGTTATACAGAGTGGAAAATCTTTTTGGGTCAGTGAGGCTAGCTACCAGATTCAGAGTAGCTACGCAAGAATGGTCTTAGGAGACCTTCCCTCAATTATAAATTAATGACGATTGGCGCATTACGGATTTTTGAAAAAACATACGGGCTGCGAGAATATCGTAATTTTTAACAAACTTTTTTTTTAATGCTAATCGATCCTGTTTCTGTTCAGGATCAAAAACTTGTACGGGAAAAAAAAATCAGCTAGAAAAGCTGTAAATAAAGAATTGAAATCCCCGTACAGATTCCCGTAAATATTGAAAATTGTATTTTCGACGTTTAATTATTTTAGCCAATCGCTTCCATGTCTATCCAAGTATAATAATATATCATAGTACGTACTATGAGAAAAAGGTGAAACTTTAATTACATTATCTCTCACGCTAATTTTTATTGCTAATGTTTTCAAACAGTATTATTGTCATAATATTTTCTTCGGTTACAGCGAGGATTAAACATGGAATAAAACTATGTCAAATGGATATACTCGCGTATATTCATTAACTTTAACTTCATGCCGACGTTTCGAACACTTTTCAGGGTTCGTGGTCCGCGGCTCGCTCGGTCGCAGGTGGTGAAGTTAAAGTTAATTAATATACGCGAGTTCATCCGTTTTCATAGTTTTATTTCATGAGCATTATTGTCATTACAAACAGTTTTCTTAAATTTTCAGCATAGGTGAACTAATTAGCGTGACAGATAATGTAATCAAAAATTTACTTTTTTCCCATAGTAAATGTATGAAACAGTTTTATTTCATATATATTTTTTTACATTGCCGTAAGTTGATCCCTGGGAAACTACTGGATAGGAATGGAAACAATTGGCATGTAAAAATAATAATATTAATTAACATACTAATTGTATGGGAATTTTTATTCTTGATTTGCGGCTTTCAGCCTAAAATTTGTTTATTTAAAAGTCGAGAGAAGGTTTTCTGAATACATTTTCGCGTAGCTACCCTGGATCTGGTCGCTGCTCTCACTCACCTTATCTACATGTACACGTTTAAAACCTCATTCATACAATAAAATCGTATCTCTCCAAGCCAAAATCGAACCTTTGTCAAAAGTAAATTAAGAATATGAATAAGAATAAGAATTATTTATTGCCACAAATATATCTTAAAATCTATAATATCATAAAAAATAAACAAACTATGAATTTATACAAAACAATAAAAAGAAAACAGTACAAATAAATTAGTGGGTAACATTCTCGGTTCTTTCGGAAGATGATTATAAATGCGAATCGACATTATTATACAATTATTTCTCAATAAGGATGTAACACTGAAATACATAGATTGCAATCTATGATGACAATAATTATTTATGAGAGTAGATAAATTATTTAAGCCAGCAAGTGAACAACAACATAATAAACAAGTGAATAATATATAGCTCATTAATTTATTGAAAAAGCAATGCCTTCTTCGCGTATAATAAATAAATAACAAACAAATAAATATCTTAGGACATCTTAACTCAAATCGACCTAGTCCCACGGTAAGCTCAATTAAGGCTTGTGATGTGGGTACCAAGCGACGATATATTATGATAGATGGATACATGCAGATCCTTAAATACATAGACAGCCATGACCAAAGAACAAATACTTGTGAAAAATAAATCCACAAATAATGCCCTCGCCGGGATTCGAACTCAGAACCTCCAGCTTCGTAGGCAGGTTGTATGATATGCTTTCTCGCTTAAGACGCGTTTTTTGTCTGGTCCCTACAAAATTGTATTAACGAGGTTTCACTGTAGTACAAACCTAGACTCGACGATTTTTATCTCGATAATTGTTGCAACGGCTTAATAGCGAAGAGTCTCGACCAATATATCGTTGGGTGGCTGGATTAAGGGCCAGGTACAGTCGAGTTCATTCATATATGAGCAAATCCAAGGCTTCAAAGATAAATGAGCATAGAAAGATACATATGGATCTGACCAGATTTACCAATAAAAATATGACATGTGTACATATTACCTGTCATATTAATCTGAGCCTGAGCATGTGTCAATCTGTACTAATATTAGACATCATGTCTAATTATCATTATCATTCATAAATTAGCAAGTGGTCAGTCATTAAAGCTGATAACAACCTCTTTTAAGTCGATCATAAATCCAAAACGGCAAATATGGGTAAAAAGCTGCAAGCAAATACAAATAACACTTCTATGACGTCACAAGTAAAGTGAAAGAGATAAAAGTATGATTTGACAGAACGGTACTCTTTTCGAAGACTGACAAAATATACGGAAAAAGTTTTGCGTAGCGCATAATTTTGAAAAATATTAGTACGTACAGATATTTACGAGTCTGACTTATCAGTTGCTTGAATATTAACGTGACACATGCTCAGATTAATATGACACGTAATATGTACACATATTTTTGATTGGTAAATCTGATCAGATGTATTTGTACCTTTCTATGCTCTTTTATTTTTGATGCTTTGGATTTGCTTATATATTAATGAACTCGACTGTACACATACTGATACCACCGGTAGCTTGGGCCCGCCCCTTTGCCAGCGGCACCTGGTTTTTTATAACATAAATTTAGTTTATTCTAATAAAAAAAATAGTTTATATTTTGTATGTTGCATTTTAATTTTATAATCATTACCAAAATCTAGGTAACAACACATAAGAAACAGTTTTGGTAGTAAGTGCCGTCTAGAACTTTGAGATGAGTTCAATAACTACTTGCTGTCGATGTCGGAGCTCAGGACATTCAAAAGCGATAATTAGGTATTTACCTATTGATTTTGTTAATAACATTGATGAAGACACCAATATTTTAAATGAATTCTGTGTTTTATCCCTAATATGGAATTCGGATTAATTAAGTTTACGCGGGAAGGAAAAAAACAACTTGCTATGCCACATACGCGGCTCTAATAATGGTTTAATGATTTTTGATATTATATGTATATTAGCAAACCTAGCTGTGCCCCTGGTTTCGTTCGGCTATCTTTAAAGCTGCCTGGAATAATGAAGCTCTATCTGTGCCATAATATCACTGAGAGGACCATGGGCAGAAATGTCTCCACCCACCAACAGAAACAAAACATGTCTCATTCAGAATCAGATTTTTTTTTCGATGTACACTCGACCAATTGGAACCTTAGGCCACTCTAGAACCATGTCAAAATAAAAAGCCGTTTGAATTGTCTTACAATCTGATTGATAACGTTACTTTGACATGGTTCCTGAGTGGCCTAGGGTTCCAATTGGTTGACTGTACATAAGTGCGTGAGCTATCAATATAAAAATCTTTGAGAATGATATAAAGGTTTTTATTCCAGCTAACGGTTTTCGAGATATCGGCTCTCAAAGTCTTAAAAAGTGTGTCCCTCCTCTATTTTTTAAACTACAGCGTATACAATTGTAAACAAAAATTATATTATGCATATTAACACCTAAACTCTTTCAATGATTTCTGGTTTGATTAAATTATCTGTTATAGTTTTTGAGATAGGTTGATTTAACTGGATTTTTGTATCATAAATTGATAATGGTACGGAACCCTTCGCGCGCGAGTCCGATTCGCACTTGGTCGATTTTTTGTAACAGTAGACTTAGTATATTTATGAGGGGCAAAACATAAATGTCTCAAAAATATTTTTTGCGTAACAAGATTCTGTATGTTAGCCCCAATACAACTTAAGACCATTTTGTCGTTTTATAAACAAATAAAAAATAAAAATAAAATACACTTATTTCAGACAATTATCCATACACACAGTCCATAGTATGTGAATTACTTTTACCCTAAATGTCACTTTGATCGTACCGCAGCGCACAGCAGGGTATCCGCGTGTGCGCACCTATAGCGGCAGTGGCGGCCATTGTCGCGGATGTTCTGCACAAAGTTGAGCTGATCGATACAGTGTGTCCGCTTGACCCACTGTTAACACAAGACCGGCGATACTCGCCCGGCGGTGATAGCTGATAGCCGGGCGAGTATCGCCGTGTCTCTTTTATTTACACGGGAGTGCTTATATTTTGTTCGTGTTTGTAGCCGATAGTTCATAGCTTAGTAGCTCGCGGTGAGACCAGTGCCTAAGGAACTCTTTCGTAAGCAAGGAATTTTAATTTTATTAAATGGGTCGGAACTATTGGTGCAAAACTTTAACAAAACTTCAAAATTGACACATGGGAACACTTTAGCCAAGAAAAATACGAATATTATTGAAAAATCGGTAGCCAATTGTATTCCTTATCTCGGAATCTTCAATTTACAATGTGTAGAAGTGTAGACATGTATATTTTATGGATGTAAGTGCTGTTTCATGTTCACTTTACAAGTTTTGTTAAAGTTTTGCACCCATAGTTCCGGGCCCTATTTTTTATAGTTACTTGCGTATTGTACCGTTTTATTGATAATGTGCCCATGTTTAGTTAATTTTTTAGTATTTACGAGTATTGAGCTGTACAGACGGACAGACGGATACTTAAATATAGCATTATTTGTCATTATTCCATTCGTTGCTAACCTAATAGGTAAATTGTGGTTAGTATTAATCGATGATATTACGGACGAAATACATTTTCAGCGTAATCATTTTGTAGGCAAACACCTAATTAAAATTAATGATTTTACTGTTTCGGATATAGTTATTGAGTTAGAGAGGAAAAAATAACTTAATATGGCGTATTTGTGTAAAAGCTATATTAGGATATTTGATTAAATTTCATCATCATCATCATATCAGCCGAAAGACGTCCACTGCTGAACATAGGCCTCTCCCAAAGATAAAATTTATTGAGGTTATAATTAAGTTTATTTACAAGCTGTAGTAATTATATAAAAATATAAAAAATAAATAAAGTTTTATTTCAGACAGCACACCCATACACAGACAAAGAGAAAAAAAAGGTGATAAGTCAAATACAAATTTACATACACAACAAATGATGAAAATAATGATTGGCAAATATTATACAATTTATTAGATTATTATAATTATAGGCAAATATACAAAATGACCCAATCGCTAATCACCAAAAATAATTCAAAGTCTCAAAATACATAGTACAGTCGCAGCCATATATATGAGAGCGGCCAGGGTGGTCACAAATATCTGAGCAGACCTCTATTGTCGCGGCGTTACAGTGCGTGCTCAGATATTATTGGACACCGCAGCAGCTCCGATATATCTGATGGCGACTCTACAAAATACATAGACCAAAAATAATACATAAAATTCTTTGTATAGAAAATAGACTTTTCTCAGTCTCAATTTCACAGGTACCTACCCAATATAATTAATAACAGGAGCAAAATTATTCAAGATTGTAATAGTCTGAGTGACGGGTAAAGCCGAACGAACTTAATCGCCATTTTGACAATAACATTTGCCAAGTCAGTTTTCATACTTTTTATCTTGGTCATAATTCTCCATCTATATAAAATATAAATTATAAGACAAATAACACCGTACACAAAAATAATCAATTTGTCAAAATAATGTTTCCAGAGGGCCTCAAACAAGTAACATTTATTACATTAATTATAACTTTGGAAGCAAGTTAGTATCCTTAGCACTCGGGTAAACGTTAGCGTCTGCGTACTTACTGGCTATGGCCCTTGCTCACACCAACATGCTAGTACTAGCGGAATGCACGGGAAGTAGACAATGCGGACGCTAACGTTTACTCACGCCGCCAGCTCATGGCAGCGGTACAGCTCCAAACATTACGAATCAGATAGTACAATGTACGAATATTCTACTGTTACTAAAGGTCCTACTTTGAACCTTATAGTTATATAACCCTCAATAGCAAATAAAAGCCACTGAGTTTCATGACAATAACTTAAAAAAATATTATTTTACGTATAATTTTTTTTACAATAATAAATCCCTCTTTTCTACTAACAGTTTCAGTTTATTGCTGTAACAATTATTGAATAAAAAAAAAGTGTGTGCTAAGACCGAGTGGCCGAGCGGTGTAGGCATCAGCCGCGAAAGCTGAGCACGTGGGTTCGATTCCCGCCTCGGACGTTAGTGATCTTGGTCGTTTTTCTTTGGTATATAACATTCAATATTTATTATTTATAAAAAAAACAAACTTATTTTCTAGTTTTTGGTGCAATAAAAACCGTTTAACTTACAACTTTTTTACTTATTTTATTTTATTATTATTTTCAATAGTTTTTTTTATCGTTATAAATTTTAGTTAAAATAGCGCGTATTTAAGCGAAATAGCATATATTCATTCTTACAGTTGCAATAACCCCATGGTTCTAATATTTGGGTAGTTTAGGTACCTTATAAAGCCGCGTTTTCACTTGTGTTCTGCTATGCTATTCTCTTATTCACACATTCGACGCTACGTTCGTCAACGAGCTCGACGTCGAGACAGCCTTGTCTAAAATCCTAGCTGTTTTATTTGACATTACGAATCGAGGCTGTGAGCGAGGTTGTGGGCGAGTTCGTCGCTGTTTTTCGTTAGAGTTAAGATCGTACATTAAACGTCAAACTCTCAACGCAGTGTAGTTCCAGCTCACGCCACATTCGTCGCCGAGCACTAGTGTCGTTTAAAGTACATTAGTGAATACCATTTTTTAGGCTCGACCCTGCCGCAGCGCTGACACAGCGCTGACAGCAAGGCGGTTTCCTTAGTGAATAACACTGCCTGAGCGAGCATTCATTCATTCTTGGGCAGATGAAAACAATAATTGGCTATGTGAAGTTTTCTAAAGGTATGAATATTATATTTTTTCCCTGACAACCGTCGTCTTAAGGTTTAAAAAAATGCGGCCCTTTTATTTTTATTTCCAATTTATATTGTTATTATTATTAATCATTTTTTAAGTGAGTGTGGTGACATTTGTGACGTGGATGAATAGAGCTTTAAGGTGCATGCAGACCAAACGAGCATTCGCTTTTTTAACCCTCTACTCTACGAAATTCAATCGCTATACAAAACGTGATTCGTTGATTTCGTAGAGTGAGGGATTTGAATAGCGAATG
>JALPQI010019819.1:0-27030 GCA_025490895.1 Thaumatotibia leucotreta | reverse complement strand
CTACCCTACCTAGTGCATTCTGTAAGTTTTACGTGTGCAGTGTACACGATGTTGATATTAGCGTCTTTGAAGATTAACCCCTTTATTTGTAAACGTCTCGTAAGCAAGCCGCTAAGTATTGTTTGTCTCTTTTGCTTTTATTAATATGTTTGTCAGACTGAAAGAGACAAACAATACTTGTGGGCTTGGTAAGTTAGTACGAATATTTTTATACGAATGTTATTGTTTTCTTCGACTATTCACTTGAATGAAATACGTTTCTCAGAAAAATGTTTCAAGAAATGTATTAACCCTTAATTCGATAACGTTCAAAATACAGGACATGATCTTTGACCCACTTTTTGTATTCTTTTCCGAACCAGAATTATTAACACTATTAAGTGCCGAGGGGGCTTGAACAGAAGACCATCCCATATTTTTGTCAAATTAAGGGTTAATCACATTTTATATATTTACTAAATCATCAAACTCAAGAATTATGTTTTCCCCTCATAAGCTCGTAAAGCGCTCGTTTATCCTTTAATACGGGTAAAAACGCATCTTATTCACATGTGTGGCAAAGTAATGAGAATGACCTTGGAGCGTAGCGCAAAGTAGCATTCGTTTAACAGATTTTAATAAAACGTAAAATGCTTATCAATGAGTCGTTTCACATTAATTATAATTAAATAATTTGTTTGAGAATTTAATGAAAATACAAAACTTTACCTATATAATATGATGATGATACTAGATAAAATAACAAACTTGTATCAAGGATGACATTTTTCTCTTTTTTTTTATTAAGTTGGTTTAAATCTGTATAGAAATTAACCTTTAGATTTACTATTACTAAGTTTACTAAAACTTATGTTTACTTCATAATATGTGCATAAGGTGTTTACCTTTAATTAATTGTTGCACTACTGTAAATCACATAGATAAAACTGTTATTTAGCATATGAAATTGTGTAAATGATTGTTGGTGAACCTATAAGAATAAAATAAAAAATAAATAAAAAATAAAATTATTATAAAACATTAATTCTAAAATTCCATAAGTAACCTTTGTTTTAGTGAATGATGATAAGATGGCTAGACGCGATTGCGTCTAGTCATCTTATCATATTTATCATATTTTCTGCGTTTTGTGATTACAAAACGCAGAAAATATAGCATAGTCCACTGCTGGACGTAGGCCTCTCCTATTTATCTATGCGTATATGCGATCGCAGTAATGTGTCCACTATGATGACGCTGCTGCCCATCATCAATCTTTTATCAAATATTGGTCAATTACACTTCAATCCCTTAGTCGACTCTTACGTCACCCGCAGGAGGAGTTGGGGTGGTGACAAATGTATTCTTACTGCCGTCACCACACGGCTGGACGGCACGGCTTTCAATGAATATTATAGGTTATTAATCTTTATTCACCGACTCGGACAGGCATAGAAATAGTAAAATAAACAACTTTTAGAGTGTTCTGTTACAGTTTTGTAAAAGTAATGAATGAGAATGATTTAATGCATTGGCATTGGTGTGCAACTACAGGAATGTGTTAAACTCGTGCTGCGTTTACTTTTTCGTGCTAAGTTTACTGCGGCAAAATCTTGCATTAAATACATAATGACATTTCGAAAATTAGTATCTCCAACCTGATGATAATTACTAATATGAACAAATAATTACCTTTTTTTAATTTCCTTGTTATAGTGAGGGAAAAGATTTGTGTTACACACGGGTGCAAATGGATTTTACTTCTCATATGTTAAAACACTCGCTACGCTCAGGATTCTATTTTAGAACCATTATTCAACTATAGAATCCTTTCGCTTGCTCGTGTTTCAATCTCATACTCGCGAGTAAAATACAACTTTGCACCCTTGTATAACAAATAACGAGTGTACTTGTATTACTTATAAATGAGGTTTAAATGCGTCGAGATTTAAAACATTTCATTATAAGATCAGTGTTTTGGTTGAATTTCGTCATTTTCTCGTTATTAATTACATCTTACCACTTCAGCTTTATATTAGTATGCCGCTCTGCGTCGCTCCTCTCAATTACGGTGCACACTAACTATGTCACATGTAATTCGCGTAGGTCGCGTAAAATGGCGCTTAGCCCTCATATATGAATAATTGTAAAAAAAGCACTAACCCTACCCCAAACCCTGCAATAATATAGATCATTTTAGCATAATCTAACCGACCAATTCTCAACAAGGTTGTACATTTGGATTACGTTTTTAATATTGATAAAATTTTAATATGCTGGTAAAATCAATGATGCTGAGCAAGATCCACATTTCCCAAGACATCCCAAAATGGTCTCTAACTTTGATCCGGGGGTCCAAAAATTATGAAAAAATGAATACCAATTAGGTATGTAGAATACTTTCAAAGAAGACCATTTCGAACATAATTGGCCCGTCCGTTTTTGAATAACTACGGAACCCTGCAAAGACCATGGCCCGACATGCTCTTGGCCAGTTATACTTTGATATATCAAATGTAATAGGTATTTATAAATAAATAAATAATTTGATTATTTCCACGAAACTTGTATGCCGACACAACTACAAAACAAAGTATAAAAAAAAAAATTGTGGATACACCAAATAAGTGTCATCCGCAGCATGATCCCGAAGATACCGGCACGGCAGCTAGTTATAATATACTCTACGGGAGTCCAGGGACACGTACTGTCAGCTCTTTGGTCTCGTTGCGAGGCGCTAGCGTTCAGTGCGTTTGACAGTAGCTCGCGGCTATGAATTAAGGAATTTAGTAGGTATTCATTACCACTAAGGGGTGTACCGATAAAAAACTGGCAAATTCAAATGAAAAAATCGGATCAATATAGTTAAAAAGCTGTCATTTCTGGCTTTTGTAATTTACTAGGAGGTCTTAAATTAGCTAACTTTGGTCCTTTTTTGTTGCTACTTATGTCACATATTATGTGAAATTTGTATGGGTCTTTAATCAATTATTTAATCCTAGACAAATCTTAGTCTCTTTGGCATAGTTTTATGAAGCGAAATCAGTGCCAAAAAGTAAGAAGGCTAGTATGCATAAGTCAAAGATATCTTAAGGAACACGGCAAGAATAGCCAGATATATTGACAACAGTCCCATAATTTAGAAAACTGCATAAAAAAAATGTTTGGAAAAGAAAGTTTGGAAGAGGTTTCGAAGAAGCTGTACTGTGAGTACCTGAAATGCAGTAGTGACACAAAAATACTACAGTCAGCTAAGTTAAGACTTCCTGGTTAATTTCCAAAGCATGAAATTATAGCTACCTAACTATACCGGTCCGATTTTTTTATTTGAATTTGCCAGATTTTTATCAGTACACCCCTTATGTGTAGTTACATATAATAGCATTATTTCTTGAGAAAATGGGTTTTACTTACCTACCTGTAAAAAGTGGACAGATAAGTAAAAGGACGGTTAAATAAGTTTTCTCGTGTTTCCTCTTGAAGTAGGGAACCAAACATGCCGGAAATTCTTAGAGATTTGGCCTTAGCCGGTTTTTATATAGTGTACATAAAAGAAGCTGCAAAACATTGGCAGTCAAAAGTATTATAATAATTATACCAATCATCATTACCAGTTTGCTCTTCATTTTTAAAACTCAAAAGCCTGACTCACAGAAAATTGTAAAATCTCTGCAAAAAGACGCTAAGTAAAAACATCGTTTAGATAACAGGGTACGGTGGAGTACTATTTACTAAAGCACCATTTTAAGTGCCCGGCTCCCAGAGGACTGGCCTTTTCTGTACCGAAATTATCTGTATCGCTCCATGAGACTCGGTGTTACATTTTATGTATTTTCCCTCATAACACAGTGGGGGTTATTTATGTTACAGTTTTATAAGACTGTATTGGGAGAAAAACTTAATTTGTATGATTATCCTTTACACTGGAAGGTAGAATTATTTATAAACGTATGAGAACTCTAGAATACTGCTGTAATTATTTATTTGTCACTTTAGCATTAATTATAGAACACAATTTTACACAGGCATTATTAATAGGTACGTACCTATAACTTTACCTACCTTACTTTACCTACCTTTTACCTACCTATAACTTTTGTCAATATAAAAAAATATATTTTTAATATGTACCTATTATAGTAGTCAATATTTTAGTACGAACATGCTTGGTTCAGTTTAATAAGCAGAATTATAAATAAAACGGTTAACAAACTAATTCATAATTTATAAACAAAAAGACTATCTGAGGATCATCAGTACCGAAACAATAGGTATCAAAGTATCAACATCACATGCAGAATGCCGGCACAACTATCAACGATCTGCTATATCCCTATGTCTTTGACTCTAAACGTCATGGCTGACACATTAAATGCCAACATATCCCAAATTGGACCTAATCTGCATGTCAATAGGATCCAGATTAACAAAGTGATTGAGTTAATTCGTATTCAAGACATAGTTTCGACGAATAATTCCGATGGACCCATTTCACGTTGACGGATTATATGCAGGACGTGGCACCTATTGTGGGATTACACCTTTCATTTTAGGAGAATTATGACAGGGGAATTAGTTTCTCGTCTTCATTTTGAAAATATTAGTAATGAATAACTAGCTTAATTTGCAAATTTAGTATTTACATCATACCTTAAATGTATGGTTTGTGGTTTTGTATTATATTTTCTTTATGGGTAGTTTTGTACTTATATTCTTACTTTGATGGAGGTAGATCTATTAAATTTCCTGTAAAGTGCTCGAAACGTTGAGATGTAGGAACGCAATATAATATGTTTAAATAGCTTTTTTTAATGAGTAATCATCGCCCTAACCGAAGAAACGATTACAGAGGAATTTAATTTTGTCATACCTTTATTTTTATTACTCAGTATTCATTGAACTGAAAAAAGTTCGCATCAAATGTCACTACGAAATATTGGTAAACTGACGCGTAAAAGTCACTGATGCAGCACCATGAATATTTATCTATAAAAAAAAAGAAGCTAGGAGAGGTCGATATAAATAAAAACAATTCGAGTGGAGAAAATAGAAACGAGCCTCAATGTTGAGTTTTTTCGGTACCTATATAATACATAGTCCACCC
Source organism: Thaumatotibia leucotreta (assembly GCA_025490895.1). Taxonomy (NCBI): domain Eukaryota; kingdom Metazoa; phylum Arthropoda; class Insecta; order Lepidoptera; family Tortricidae; genus Thaumatotibia; species Thaumatotibia leucotreta. The sequence goes on along the minus strand of JALPQI010019819.1, from coordinate 21,947 downwards.
GAGGAACCCGAACAATTTTAGCCGTGTGTTTCTTATGTCAAATAAAGGCAAAAATGTCATTGATTTTAGAAGACAGAAGCAAAAAAAATGGTTTCATCATTTATATGAAATTTAATATAAATTTTTACCTTTTCCCGTGAAACTCATTTACTTATCAATTAATAAATTTGTCAATGGATATTTAGTTTGCATCCCATTGCGGACACATTTAAATCGAAAAGGCATTATGCATTTAGTTACAATGGAAAGATGTTTTTTATTACTTTCTTTTGTTACTTTATTGGTTTTAACACTGAAACTAGGTAAAATCTAGAAAAGTTTGTTGACCATTTTAGTCTGTAAATTTAATCAGGAATACAAGCCTAAGGCGCCTAGCCTCATAAGAGATTGTATAATACCCGAGATAATTTTACTGGTATGATGAGGACCAAGTAGCCAAATAGTTTAGGCATTAGCTGCGAAAGTTGATTTAGGTACGTGGCTTCGAATCCTACTACTAGGTGGTATGCAAATACCTACATGTGACACATACTTAAATAAAATAAAATAAATGACTATAACTAATCCCCCACCTCGGACGTTGGTTAACTAGATCTTTCTTCTTTGGTACCTATATGACATTTTATATTTATGATTTGTAATAGAATGTACACCGTATTAGTGTGATCACATAAAAAAGACAAGTCACAATATATCATAAATTAATTTGATTTGTTTCATAAAAAAATAAACGCGTAAACGGGCCAGTAAATAATAATATTGTGTCTTCCCCATCCCATCATCTTCACCCCATTCCCATCGGTTTTGCCATCATAATCGGGGACTCTAATCTTTGCAACGTAAATATTTTGATGATCCGCTGGCTGCATGCCAACTTGAATGGCCTATCTATTCCCCCATTTTACTTTGTGGTTAGTTTCCTTACATAATGATTTATGGCATCACAGATAACCTCAGCTTAGAATATGTCATACAATTTACCTTTTTACAAAATGTTGAAATAGTTTTACTTATCAATGTGGAGGAAATATAGCAAGAAAGCGGACCCTGGCAAAGTCCGGGATAACGCTAGGTAGAAGAAGAATAATTTTACTCATCATTCAATAAATCCGCAAATGTGTTTTACTTACTTATTTATATATTTCGTGAAAATACATTGCGAAATAAAGAAAATTTAGATGTCGATCTAAAGGGTCTTACGGCTTTTCCCACCTAAAAAGAAAAAATAAGATGGTGCTGGTAACATAATCACGAAATTTATAAACTTATACCAACATCAAAAAATAATAATACGTAGGTATACCTATACTTATGTAAAATGAAATATTAATAATATGCCTTAATTATAATGTCCCATCAATTCCCATCATAGATGAAAAATAAATATAATTAGAAAAATTAAATATAACTAGGTATCGTTTCTATAAACGTTTCGAGAATACGAGTAGGCTCTTCTGTCGAGTATACCAATACTCGTTTATTACCAAATCGGTGCTAGTCTTTCCCTTTTTACAAGGTGCTTGCTTAAAGCCTCGTTGAATTTAAGTGGAAACAATAAGGTTCACACAGAGTCACAGACGATTACAGAGGCTGGTGCAGCCGCAGAACGGACCGCGTAATTATTTGGACCTCCGCCAGGGTTATCCAAACGGGAGATGCCGCTTAACATTATAGTACTCTTCAATACAGTAGGTCTGAATAATAAATCATAGCGGCGTTTGCCTAAAGGAATATAAAACTACACCCACCTAGTTATGCTATGGACCTAACCAAGCAAACCAAGCATACCAAACCAAGCATAGGTATATTGGAGCAGTTGTTTTCCAGCAGATAAGGCTGCAAAAAAAATTGTTTTGTACAAATGGTGCCTTTTTTACGCGCTAGTGCGAGAAGTGGCTCATTTTACGTCAGGTCCAAAACTTCGGAGAGCCATCTGTACTAAAAACGTCGTACAAGACACGTGCAAAAAGGAAATTCGTAACTCGTGTCGATTTTCATGTTCGATGTTTCAGAAAGCTTCGCACAATCAAATATCAAGTGGACATTAATAAACAATCCAAAAAATTACTGCCGCACAATAATAAATAATAATGAAATGGTAATACATCGGCAATGATATCAATAACATATATATGTAGGTATTAAAGCTTGCTGTTCTGAATAAGCTCCCTGATAGTTTAATATTTTAACTGCTAAATGAACCAGGTAGAAGTTTATTTCAATTACACCACAGTTAAGCCAACTTTGTTGTGCCTACAGTTTCCATTTACCACTTGCTTTGACAAATGTAGGTACCTAACTATTTATACCTACTGTACGTACTCCCTTTACTATTTAACTTATATTTATTATGCCCTATATCTATACAGTTGGCTACTATTTTGTTCTAAAGAGTTACCCCTTATTCATAAACGTCGGCTAACTTAACAAGCCGCTAATAATTGTTTGTCCCTTTTGCTCTTAACAATGTGTCCATAAGAGCAAAAGGGACAAGCAATTATTAGCGGCTTGTTAAGTTAGCAGACGTTTCTGAATAAGGGGATTAGTAACTACCTAACTTAATTGTGATTTTTTAATATTCGCAATACCTGTTAAGGTGCGTTTAAACCAAAAGAGCATTCGCTGTTCTAGCGCCCGTTCTACGAAATCAACCAATCAAGTTTTGTGTACCGATCGAATTTCGTAGAGTGGGAGGTTTGAACAGCGAATGCTCTTTTAGTTTGAACGCACCTTTATAGATTGTACGTTCAAATCGTTACAGAATATGTAATCCCTCTCCAATATAAAGATTACTCCCTTATTCATAAACGTTTTCTAACTTAGCAAGGCATTAAGTATTGTTTGTCCCTTTTAATCTTATAGACATTTTGATACGACCGAAAAGGACAACCAATACTTAACGGCTTGCTAAGTTAGGAGACGTTTATGAATGAAGGGGTAAGTATGTGAAACTACTTTAACCGGTATCAATGAAACGCGCTTAATTTATGTCTGACCTACACTGGCGGTGTTTACACCTTTCATTTATTTTTCTCAAACTTGCTACGGAATGTTGATGTTACTTACTTTAAATTAAACCCGGAAATGCTATGTAACCGGTGGCATATGCTAAGATGATATGTAAAGAGATTTCATGTATTTATTTCACACCTAGGACTGCAAACAAACTGTCTTTTGTTTTGAAACGTCAAATTGTGACACTATGTCTTGACATTCAGCCACAGAAAAAAAAATTACCTAAGAACTAATGTCTATACCACCAGGTAAAAGGATACCTCAAACAGATTTAAAAAAAAAGTTAGGCGCGAATGTTTTTTTTTAATGTTGTACGCATGTTGTACGATACTGTACTATTGGTTTATTTACAAATCAAATAGTATGGTTTGGCGAAATCAGTTCGTTTTATTTCATGGCAAGTTTGAGAAAAGCACTATACAAATCTCGGCGAGAAACAGGGTTACAGGCCGCGTATTCCTATCTGGCCCCAGTTCCTTCGGCCAGATATATCTACTTGGCCTGTAACCCTTCGTTTCCCGTCCTCTATAGTAATGTACTATTAATGAACCACAACGAATCAAATTTATTATTGCAGGTACCTATACCTAGGAGATACTAATGAGTGAACATGGTATTTCCTCATAGACTTCATATTCCTCCCTCATAATCTTATTAATTCGACGATACATCTTTCTAAGAAAGACAGGGCAATAGTTGTTCGTTAATAAGCCGCTAAATAGCAGTGTTTGCACTACTATGTTTCGGTTTGGGGGTAAGATAGCCGGTGCAATTACTGGCATAGATAGAGGCAATCCATCTAAGTCCGCAGGGTAACTAGGCAGCACATAGGCGATTTTTTAATCACTATGTCCATGGGCCTCAGTTCCGCTTTCCATCAGGTGGGCTGAGAGCTCAGTCGTTTACCTTCGTCACATAAAAAAAATACAGTGAACAATAGATAACGCACAACTTAGGGTTAGTGAACATTTAGCGTGGACATTTTAATAAGTCTAATGGTTTTGTATAGGCTTTTACTCAATTCCTATAGTATAATTTTATATGGACTACAAAACATGTTATCGAGATAAATATATGCACATTGCCCACAGCCTCTTGCGCAAATAATACCTTTAATACGAGACCATTTGTATCTGCATATTTTAGAATGAAGGGGATAGTATTCCCTCGCATTCGCACCATCGCCGGAAATAGACACAGTTTTCTTGAATCGTGCGAGGATTCTAGCAAATAAAAGGAAATATTTTAAAATCAAAATTGCCTTTAATCCTCAATCTATTAGCATACTTAATTAATTCAGCAGATCCAAGACATTAAAGATTACTAAATTACAAGACGGACCGATGGACCGCCGTAATCGCTTGATTTATTTAATTACGCCCGTAATTCCGACTGATAAACGAGATTACAGGCTTTAAAGAAACCCTTTTAGTATTTGGCTCGACAGATTCGATATTTCGCCCTTGGAAGGAAACTTTTATTGTTCATTTTACCGTCGGAGTTAAAACAAAAGTTAGTCGGAAGGATGTTACCTACGGGGGATAGGTATATTTTACGGGAGACGAGGTTTGTGAGTTTGTTGAATAAGTGTGGGTACATAATTTTGTTTTACAATACATACGGACAGTAGATATTATTTCTGAAAATAGAAGTTGTAGGCTGGCGATAGAAAGTCATAAATATTGTGACAGCTAGCGAAATTGGGATAAGTACCTGTTTCATCCGACGATCCAAAGACTCCACTCTTCAGCAATAGGGTGCTATTCGTGTTTATGTTTTAGTTTTAAGTTTTTAACTTGGAAAATTTTATTAATTTGACGGCGGCGTCATCATGTAGAATCTAAAATGTGAAAAATATCCAATAGTAATCAATGTACAAAAACAACAGCTGCACCTGACCTGACCGATCAGGCGATCACGCCAGTATGACGTCACGCCACCTGCACCCGCCCGGACCCTCTAAGTCCTATAAGTAACCTGACTGATGGTTGGTGGGGGCATTCTTGTCATCGAAATGGTCAGTTGCAGACGTTGTCTCATACGCTTTGTTATTTTAAGATTGATGTTTTAATATCGCGAATTGGTGAAGAATAAACCACTGCTCAAATACGAAGTTGGTAATTGTCTCATTCATTGGACCCTAAACCCTACTCCTATTATAATAACAGAGGAGACGCCAATATCAGAAGTGCCGAACCTAAATTCGCCATCAAATCAAGTACATTCGCTTAAATGTTGGCCTATTCGGTTGGATTGGACGCAGTAGAAAGCTGTAGCTACGAGTAGTATTTTCGCCCATTCTCTGTCAAAGATGATTCCATCGGATCCGAACATACCAGAATCGATCAAGAGAAATTTCTCCGCGGTTTCACACCTAAAACTAAGGAATGTGGAAGCCACCTATAAAGAGAGTGATCCCAGGAGTTTCATCAATAAAACTACGTACATCGATACAGTAGTTTCGAGAGAATTGCAAATTATGCGAAGAAATTGGTCACCGTGGTGAAGATTATGACGGCCGTTTGAACAAAAACAAACCAACCTAAATCTACTGTTCCCTGCTACGTGTGCAACTACATCAACCACGACGCTACTTTCTGTCCTATGCGGTACAAGAAACGAAAGGAAGATGGAACTTCAGCTACGGGCAACAATACCTACCGCAAATACCAGCAAACAAGTGATAATTTTAACTGCTTTGCATGGCTCTTTGAGCCTGGTGTAGAATATAATTGTGACTAAGCAGTCATATGAATTGCAATATTGGTGAGTCATTTCTTGAACAAGCAGTTTTGAGAAGTATCTTAATAATCCCGTAATTAACAATCTGCACGTACAATATAGTACATGATTTATCATTCGATTTTACCGATCACGATGCGTCACGTCATAATGAGAACATAAGCAGGAATTTGTGTCCCAATTTCCGGTACCTATAACTTTTCTGAGACATTGATGCGTAATTATTGTTAAATAAACAATAATTTGTTTGATAGTTGGTCAATTGACAAAAACTTAACGAGATAAGAAACAAATCGTCAACGTCGTGAAAAAAAAAAAATTTTCAGCAACTTTATCGATAAACACCCAAACACGTGAATAAGTACAATCGGAGAAATTAAATCAATTTGATTGGTTACTTATCTCTTGGTTATTTCCAACCCATGTAGCTAGTAATAAAAAAAAAAACGCTAAAATCGCAATGCGTATGTGCGATTATAATATCAGACCCAATAGGTGCCCTTTGCCTTTGAATAGTTACCAAATTGATAAATGGCATGGATTAGTGGCCAAATTGATAAATGATCCGGATTTTTTTTAGGAACATAATTATAGCTTCTGGTTTAAAGTTCACAAAGACTGAACTAATTAAAACAAAAAAAAAGATACTAAAAAAAAAACAAGCCAATACCAATTAAACATCTTTTGGCGTAATAAAAAAAAAAAGAAAGCCCTTTAACACTGCCCTAAGACTTGACGCTAAAATACTTGCTCACACATATGACGCGTTGACGGCGTCAGAGTTCAGTGCCCGTCGACATCAATAAATTACTATCTAAAGTAGGATTTTTATTTAAATTCTGCGTTATCATGAAAATGACAACAAAGTAGTCTAAATTTAAAGTCTTCTGAAGAAGTATTTAAGACTAAATGTCCAAAAAATTAAGCAAAATAAAAAATGTATGCACCGGGTACCTACCTATAAAAATTACAAACGCTGAAATCTGTTGTCACATGTCACTCGTATCAGTTTGAAACTTTAGCAGTTGTAAGTGGTAGTCGTAAAACACTTTTGTCATTAAGTTATGGTCGAAAATTACAAGATTTACTGATTACAATATAATATAGTGATTTAACTTCCTTAGAAGTGCGGTATCAATAACTTGACTGCAAAAAACAACTTTAATAAATCATGAAAGCGATTTTTAAATTTCAAAAATATAAAAAAATACCATTTCAGTTAAAGTACGTAAAGTTGGGTGATATTTTTCTTTTTCAAAGCCTCGTTTGGAGTGCTACATATCACATAGCATCTCAAAATTGTACGTAAAACATGATAGAAAAATGTCTCATTATTGTTGGCAATCTTGATCAACGGCACTTATTCGTTGACATCCTTTACCTAGAAACGTTGATAACAGGCAAAAATTAAAACTAACAGCCTTTATTGAGGACACTTTGATTTTTAAAATGAGGTGTGCCTATAACTTGGCACAGGTCGGCATCAAAGTATATTTAATTTGATTAACTAATTGACTTTGAATATAATAAAAAGCGTCTGCCAATTTCTTGGATTTCCATGTTTTCAGCACATGATAATAGACAAATAGTAATAATAATTTAACACGATAATAATGTGATTAAGTTACGGCGTCAGAATTTCACTGCTAATGAGCGTTGAAGTGTTGTCATTTTCGTTGCACAAATGTAAATGAGAATTGCAATTAATTAATTGTGAAAATTATAGAGTTTGAGACATGCTGTCTATTGGTGAATAATTTTACACGACCTCTAGGTCAGGATAAGCTCATGACCTTTTTCAATTTATTATTTACGCTGGTTTTACTGTGCAATAGTGTTGATTCTTAGTGTTAATTTTTGTGACATAGTGTAGTTAAATCTACAAAAAAATTCGCCGTTCACTCTGTAGTTTAAAAAAAAAAAACTTGTACAACATTCATATTTAAGTTATTAGTTCCCAGTTAAAATAGCAATTTTCTTGTTCTCCCATAGTAAACTTATCACTGATTGGCAACCGTGATGTCACAATTTGAAACAAATTTGGGTGGCAGCCTTTAAGGGCCTTGTAGGAATGTTAAAACTTTAGTCCTGTAATTCGACTTTAGTGTTACTTTGATGACATAGATAGTTGATATTCACAGAAAACTGCATCAGTTGATACAAAAAAATTGACACAACGACTTTTGTTCTAACTTCCCTAAAAAAAAAAAAAAAAGTGAAGTTCTAGAATCTATCGCTTGACGGCGAGCTTGCAATCGTGACTAAATATCGTTTTAAAGGAAATATACCAACACATCAGCAAAAAAAAAACACAAGAACTGGCGACCAGCGTTGTGCCCCTGAAATCAATATTATCTTAAAATTACGCTCACATGGTCAGAAATATCACATACCATATATCATCAAAGAATATTATGCAGTGAAATCGATCGAAGTAAGTCAACAAAATTGCTGCTTATCTTACCTCACTCTTTGATCTGGTCAGTTAGTAATCTAGTGCATAGTAAAATACCTGGGTTAAAAAAAAAACTTAAAAAAAAAATGAAAGTCCTTTATTGGTTTCAAAACATCCCAAAAGTAAAGAAAAAAAAAATCTTAGGTACTTACAATCTAAATATCAGAGAGTCGTTCAGATGTTCAGCAAATACAACGTACATGTTCCATACGAAAAAAACATTTTCTTGACTTTCTGGGAATACTGAGCGTAAAGTGAGCGCGAGAAAATTTGAAGAATCGCGGGTTGGCAAAAAAATATTCCAAATGCAATTCGAATAAATCAAAATTTGTGTTTAATCTATGGCCTGTTTGTGGAACATTTGGAAGAAAAATATTTTGGTTGTTTATTTCATATGTTTGCAATGGTAATGAAATAAAATTGAAATTGAATTTTGTGTCTACAAGAAATGTGTTAAAAGTGCAGCCGCTACAACATAGCTAAGACAGGTGGCAGGAATTATGAAAATAGAACGATAAAATATTTCATTTGGTCAACTCAAAACCTGAGCAATGACAAAAGCGTGAAAAGTGGTTATTGTTGGATGTAAATTGCCGGTTTAAAATTGAGGTCATATTTGAATTTGGTTTACGTTGCTATGTCAAAAAAAAAATCTAGATAGTCTATAAAAAAAGCATTGACTTATGTCTTATTACAATAAACATGTATAAGGAGAATAACTGGTCACGCTGAGGGCGAAATGTGGATTTAAAAAATAATGATAAAAAAAATAGAAACATAAAAGTAAATATAAAAAAAACAACATAACAAAAAAGTAAAAACAAAAAGTTACGTAAGCGGTCTAGAATTAACATTATACTAGATATAAAAAAAAAGAGTTAATAAAAAAAAATTGAAAATTATAGTCAACTAGTCATGATGACGTGACGGCGGCGTGTCACATTGACAATAGTTTGATTCGTTTTGTCACTATAACCATTTGCCAAATGTTATTGATAATGACAGCATATTGTTGAGAGATAGTAGCTTTCCAAAAGAAAAAAAAAATAGAATAAAACTAAAAAAGGGAGTACAAAAATATGATTGAAGGGCTATGCCGGACCAATCAGTTTTAAGCACGCTAAAGGGACAAAGTATTAGTGTCCGGTCTAGCCAATAAAGATGAGTGTATGTTGATTGAAAGATGTCGGGTCGGACCAATCATTTCGCTAAAGGGACAAAAACAATAATGTCCGGTCTAGCCAAGGAAAAGATACGTTTTGATTGAAGGACACCGGACATAACTCCGCTAAAGGGGCAAAAAGAACAATGCCCGGACTAGCAGGTAAAGAAGAAGTGACTCCTCTAGTGTCATGCAGAAGGATCTAAGAGGCTAGTCCTGACGTTCGGCCCAGGCTAACCTGATTCATCATTTGTGGTATCAAGCCAAGATAATTTATCAGTCAGGATGATCGAACAGTTAAAGTCATTCTTTCGATTCTGATATGCTTTGTTGTAAAGCTGCACGCACGAGGACGTGCGTATGTCAGTATGGCCGTGACGGCGGCGTCATCATGTAGAATCTAAAATGTGAAAAATATCCAATAGTAATCAATGTACAAAAACAACAGCTGCACCTGACCTGACCGATCAGGCGATCACGCCAGTATGACGTCACGCCACCTGCACCCGCCCGGACCCTCTAAGTCCTATAAGTAACCTGACTGATGGTTGGAGGGGGCATTCTTGTCATCGAAATGGTCAGTTGCAGACGATGTCTCATACGCTTTGTTAATTTAAGATTGATGTTTTAATATCGCGAATTGGTGAAGAATAAACCACTGCTCAAATACGAAGTTGGTAATTGTCTCATTCATTGGACCCTAAACCCTACTCCTATTATAATAACAGAGGAGACGCCAATAAATTCATCAACAAAATTGCCTCAAAAGTACGGCTGCACAAAGTTGAAGTCAAGTATCAATTTTTTTTTCAATTTTTGTTTTGTTGCAAAACATTTTTTTTAATTTTTGTTTAGAAGTTATAGACAAGAAATGAAAAACATAGCGGTGTAGTCCTGATTTTTTTTATGTGTTCGTTACCAAGCTTACTATGGGGAAAGTTTCCATTTGGTAATATTCTCCATATTGTGTCGGGTAAGTTACCGGAAAGACCCGTCACTAGTTAGCTATACGTACATACCATAAAACCACCCAACTATAGTCTAGTACTAGGCATAACGATAGTCCATAATTTCAGCTTACTACGCATCAGCTTCAAACAATGGTCAGTGACACTTCAATCCCTTAGTCGACTCTTACGACTCCCGCAGGAGGAAATAGAGTGGTGACAAATGTATTCTTACTGCCGTCACCACACCAGCGTCATCATAGTGGACACATTACTGCGACCGCCAATCCGTATGCCCAGCGTGGCGATTATGGGAATTTACCTCCTAATGCGTCTATACGCATAGTAAATAGGAGAGGCCTACGTCCAGCAGTGGACTATCATAGGCTGATGATGATGCTGATGATGAAGCATCAGCTAAAATTTTTTTTGTATTTATTAATAGGAAGCTTTGACCTAAGAACTTCACGATTCATATCTACGAGTACAAGAATTACACTGCACGTAATTGAAAATATTCGATTTAGTTTTGCACCATAGTTGGCAGCTTTTGGACTTTATTGAGCTGGTTTACGGTATGAGTTTTCTAATCCCACAACCAACGGTAGGGTCACGTCGAATCTAATTGCAGCACATTTTATTTATTTATTTTTATACTAAACAAAACAATTGTAATATTAGTGTTACACTTATACTTAAATAGGTACTTATATAAATTGATACGTTTATCTACACATACAAGAACTTTTGATTAACGGTTTTCGGTCGACCCTGTTTCAGAGTTGTTTCTAGAACAAGCTCTTATGAACTAGATTATTACGGCAGCATAGATACCTACAGAACAGATAGTAATTACTTATTATGTAGGTTCGGCCAAGAGCATGTCGGGCCATGCTCAGTGTAGGGTTCCGTAGTTATTCAACAAGTTTACAAAAACTGTTGAACCTACCAAATTTTCAATAATTTTCCTGGAAAGTTTTCATAATTTTGCGATTTCATATTTTTTAAATTTATGATAGATCAATTTGAGCGATTATTTTCGAAATTACTAACATTATTAAAAAATATATTTTTAAACCTTATTTAATTTATGTAGGTACCTGTCCATACGCTAAATGGTTGTCACACGTTAAAAGGTTAAAATAAAAAAGTTACTCCCCACTTTACGTGTAGGGGGGGTACCATTTGCACTCGCAAGTTCACTGTCCTTCTTCTGCAATATACCTAACTATAAAAATATATAGCTCATAAAAATAAACTTCGTTAACTTGGAATCCGACGCAGAAGGGTTAAGCAGGGTCCGTACTTACGTCTAATCCCACCTGCTTTATTTACTCAAATGCCCAGCAATTTAAATTCTATTGTTTGGGTGCTTTATGAGAAAATAAGTTTAGTTTAATGCCAGTCGAGGATTACATTAAGTAATAACTTTCTCGATGTACTTGATAAATGATATTTATAGCATTTTGAAAGGCCTTCCTAGCCAGCGGTAAGCAACCGCCAGTTTCGTGAACATACCGATATTTTAGGAGCCCGGACCCTTTTTAATAGCCCGATATCTTAATCCATCCATTCTCCAACACTATAGCCTAACCTTTTTTAACGTCTGCTGGGACCAATTGACGGGTATCTATTGTTATACCCGTAAATGGAGTCTTGTGTACAAATTTTACAACATCGGAAAATTCTCCAATAGAAAATCTTGCCACGTTTAAAAGCATATGAAATCGTAAAAACTAGTTCGAATATCCATATATTTCATGGGACAATAATACACGAATTGACCTAGACTTAGGTACTGTTCCCTTCCCACCAACGGCGAAGAACGAGCAGCGAGTAGCGATAGAATAGCCCAGTTTTTCTTCCCGTGCATTGTCCTACTCGCTGGCAGTGTGACTGTGAATCAACTATACGGGCCTTATCACACTTGCGATTTACAAGCGAGGCGAAAGCGAAGCGAGCGCGCAGCGTGATCGTTGCGAGCCCGTAACCAATTCGCCGCGAGTGCGTTGCCATTTGGTCGCGATCGCGTAACGAATACGCTGCGTAGCCGTCAGTAAATCGCTCAGAGTGATCTGAGTCTTAGAAAGTCACTAATAAGATTTATTATTACATAATGGATACCAACTCTTGACGCGGCAAACTCGGTTCGCAGTCGCGGCGTATTCGTCACGCGGTCGCGGCGTAATCGCGACACCATCGCGGCGAATTGGTTGCGGGCACGCGATGAACACGCTGCGCGCTCGCTTCGCTTTCGCCTCGCTTGTAAATCGCAAGTGTGATAAGGCCCTAAAATATGTGTGTTCTTTACTAACAAGGACTCTTTATCTTTTATTCGTTTCTTGGGCGAGAAAAGAGTCATAGCTCATCGGCATTGCTTACTTGCCTTGAGTAGAACTAGTGCTTAACCAGTTGGATCAATATGTTGGTTCTTTTGTGTTGGTACCGACTAGGTGTTTAGAGAATTGGAGATAATACGAAATGAGAATATAAAAAAATATATTTTTTTTGTCGATGGTATCAATAATCTGTCGCATATTGATTACCTATTTAGCGAAATCTAAAACGTTGTTATCATCCAAATAACAGCAGAGCATCGACTGAAAACGTATCGCTACATCGCTAGTCATCTTTCGACTTTCATAAATTGCCGATTTATTATCAAAACAGTAATACATTATTATTGATTGTACTTAGGCATCTAAACTATCTCATCATTTAATTGATCATCAAAGATAAGTTAGACAATTACGAAGTAATTATGATGGTATCACGAGATTATGTCGATAACTTCATTCCATTGTAAATTATAATGCTAACGTATAATATAATTGTAATAAATAGGCAACTAATACAGTCTCATATATTATATACTTTATTAATTATTACGTATTTGCAACATTCTTTGCCATGTAACATTCTCAAAATACAACGTAAAGGTGCGTTTAGACCAAACGATCATTCGCTCAATTCTATTCCCCACTTTACGAAATCCGTTCGTTACACAAAACGTGATTCATCGAAATTCGTCGATTTCGTAGAGTGGGGGATAGCATGAGCGAATGCTCGTTTGGTCTAAATGAACCTTTAGGCAGACGTCAGTCAGTGGTATATACCATGCGTATCGCTGTTCCGCTCGCACGCCGTTGACATCAGCGCATACAAGTTCGTATCAATGTGACGTCTCACTAAAGGTCCGTTTACAAGATAGATAGTTAGGTACATTATACATACATACGAAGTCTTTTTAACTATAGGTATATTCTTAATCTCGACATATTTTATCGTTCCACGATAGGTATGTATATTCGAAATGTATGCCTATAATAATATCCAATTATTTATTGTTCAGAGAAGAAATCGCACTTCTAGACCAAAACATAAAATGTATGTAGGTATATTTTGTTAAGGGTAACATATTATACCTATAATTCCTCCAAGAAACTAGTGTTTTATTGTTATTGAGCTATTTAAATAATAAGTGTTATTAAAACCTTTAAAAATTCTGCTAATATCCTAAAAAGTATAAATTAATTCATTAGGTAGGAACAAACGCGTATGTCCCAACTTCGAGATGATGAAAAATACCTTAATTTCGTTTTCATTTGGCTAGACTACTATTTTCCGGTGTAGCAACCAATAAATTGAATTTGAGTTTGTCCACTTCAATTTTTATTTGAGACATTTAAACGGCTTAGCTCTTTCATTGCAAAACCAATTTCCATGAGATTTCTCGCTGCAAGCGCTTTTTGTGTTCGCCACAACCTACATCAAAGTATCCGGATACAGTTCGGGACAAATAAAGTGCATGGGTATTTTAGATAATAAAAAAAACTCCTTTTTTTATCAAGTATCCAATGTATACATAGATTTACCTAATTTTATTGTTCATAAATAATTGGATGTCATATACCATAGAAAAATCGACCAAGATCACCAACGTCCGAGGTGAGAATCCAGGTGCTCAGCTTTCGCGGCTGATGCCTGCACCGCTCGGCTACTTGGTTTTAGCAACCACCAGTCAAATTTCTCGGGCGCCTTTTATTTTTTCCCCAGTACTGTGACTAAGTACTGTGGAAAAAATAAAAACACAAATTAAAATATTTAGTTAATAAATAATTTGATTAAGGTTTTCACAATTACTTTAATTTTATTGTATTTGACGTGCATTCTTGACCGATTTATGATGCTTTTAAGATCTAATATCTTTAAGAATTTGCTGATATTTGTTATACTATATTGAAGTAACTAAAAAGAATCCTGCTAGCGTTTTAGCATACAACGGAAGTTACTTTCGAATTAAGTGGAGTGCTTTTCTATTTTTGTTCTTAGTTTTCAGGGTTCCGTAGCCAAAACGGAACCCTTACAGATTCGTCATGTCCGTCTTTCACAGCCGACTTACTCGGAAACTATAGATGCTACAGAATTGAAATTTGGTAAGGATAATATGTGTTGCATGAACCACTACTGAATTATGATATTATATTGTAAAACTAATATTTGGGGCTGGGGCCCTCCATACATGTAACTGAGGGATAGATTTTTTTTTAAGTGTGTGGGGTATCAATAGAAAAATGATATCAAAGTTTATATGTCACATTTTTATTTAAGCGAACTGTTTTCGAGATATCAGCACTCAAAGTCTGAAAACTGTGTCCCTCCCCCTCTATTTTTAAACTACACGCTATAAAATAATAATAAAATATTATGCATATTATCGAAATCTAGTAACGATTTTTGGTTTTATTAAATTATCGTTTATAGTTTTTAAGGGTAGGTTGATTTAACTGTATTTTTTAAATCATAAATTGATAATGGTACGGAACCCTTCGCGCGCGAGACGGACTCGCACTTTGCCGGTTTTTTTTAATAATGTAACTCAATTTAGAAACTTTCGCTATATTTTGATGGAAGATTTTATGTTTTTGGACCAGGATTTTTTTGTGCACGGTAGTCAGGCTACATACAATCATACAGGCTTTTTCTTAAGCTAATCCTCTCCAAAAAGAGGGATGGGTACTAAAACAACTCACTCACCTACGACGTTGGTGATCTCGATATTTTTTGAAATAAAACTATGGAAACGGATAAACTCGCGTATAACTATTAACTAATTTTAACTTCATTCCGACATTTCGAACACTTTACAGAGTTCGTGGTCTGCGGATGATGAATCATCGCGGTAACCGAAGTCGATATTTTGTCTTTAGTAGGTATAAGACATTCAATATTTCATCATCTATCTAAACTAAGTACTTAAGAACACAAATCACGAATTAAAAATATTTCATAGAATTTAATGTGTTCCACAAGAAACGTATGTAGAAAATAATATTAGTTATGCCAACCTTATTAACATAGATCGTTATCGCGGGAACAAATTTATATTTTGTTAAAGAAGTAGTAAACAGAATATCAACTTGGTAAAAAACTGAGTTTTCTGCCTACATATTATAAGCCTCCAAGAAGTTTTGTCATAGTGCACGAAGTTTATTCTGCATAAGGGTAATAATTAATCTTCATTTACACTGTTAGTAAATAAAATCCTGAAATCGACATATCAACTCAAACAAATATCCATGTTTTAATTTAGACTTTATTGACTATTTGTTGATCTTAAATGATTTTCGT
Organism: Thaumatotibia leucotreta; assembly: GCA_025490895.1. Lineage (NCBI taxonomy): Eukaryota > Metazoa > Arthropoda > Insecta > Lepidoptera > Tortricidae > Thaumatotibia > Thaumatotibia leucotreta. The sequence continues at coordinate 5,995 of JALPQI010019819.1, read as the reverse complement.
AATATACGACAAAACGTTTTCTACTATGTACCTATCTACGGCGTCGTGCACTTAATCGTCATTTTAAACTGGCAAAATAATCTTTCAGAGATTCGCATAAGGTTTCGTTTTATGAAAACTAACATTTCACTTCCTGCAAAATAGTTCCGATTCGCGAGCAACTATTTTGCTATTTTCCTTCGATATATTTTAAAAAGCACTACTTATATTTAATTCTTGTAAAAAAAATCATAGACAAATTGGGTGCCTGGGCTATTTTTAAACGATTTCAATAAAGGACGTTCACAATTCAAATGTTTTTTGTGTATGTATGTTCATCGATATCTCCGAGCATCGTGAACCGATTTTGAAAATTTCCATACATTTTTCGATCCTTTCATTCCGTTACCGACATACACAATGTATGAAAATATGGTACTTAATTATCGTTGATAACAAAAAAATATCTCGACACTTTTTTTCTTTTACTATGACCAAAGAGTCCGAGATTATGAGTGGAAATCTTCCAAAAATTATATTTATATAAAACCTTTCGGCCGAACTTTCAATAAAATGGCCCACCTAGATGCTATTTTTTTAAGTAGGTACGAATCAAGTCCATTTATATTTGAATAAAAATAATTATACATTATAAATATTGAATAAAAGTTATTTGTTTTACTAGGGAGCAAAGTGATTGTTTAACTCTCGTGCAAATATTGAAACACGAGCAAGCGAAAGATTCCAGAATTTGAACCACGAGCGTAGCGAGTGGTTCATAAAATGGAATCTTGAGCGATGCGAGGGTTTTAAGGCACGAGAGTTGAACTAGCTTTGCTGCCGAGTGAAACACAACATTTTTCACCACACTAAAGCGAGGCAACAAGCGAAATAAAACTCAAACATAACAAATTAGAAGGTATTTATTTGCAAGTCCTCAACTTCCAAAAAAATAAACCAATCAACAAATAATAAAACAATAACCTCAAATATTTATCTTGGCGTGGCAATGCTTAAGAGTAAAAGAAAACAAAACGCGACTTAACTCGTTTAAATTTTAAAAGAAAAAATATTCGGATGCGTTCTGAAATTTGCATAGTGTCAACACTTTCATTTTCCTATTGTTTTTGTTTGTTGTATTTTTAGAACTTTTAATTAAAAGCCTTTTATAACGAAATGTGGTATTTAATTTGGATTTTAGCATATTAAATAATAATATTATGAAAGGTTTCTTGTTTATGAATCTGTTTGAAACTATTGAGTTTTCGAACGTACTTTCTAGTTCAAACGTCAAAAAGCTTATTGCACTCTCAGGCCGTATAAGTTATTGCTTTAGTCTATCCAGAAGATTAAAAAAAAATTACTTTAACCTCTAGAGATTAAAACACAGTTTTGCGCTCTGAAATTGAAGGACAAACAGCGTGTTTACGAGCAGTGAGGTGAAAAAATAATTATACATTTTAAAGTCGTAGGTATAAACGTTTACTATACAAATGTTATTTCTGTTTTGACTGTTTTTCATAATTTTTCAAAACTGTCAAATCATATTTGCTCCCGCGATAACGATATACGCTTTTCGTCACACCAGTTCGGTAAGTGCGCCTATGCGCGCAGGTGATGCGCGCTGTAGGTGCGTCATTACTCCCATGGGCATTCATCTGTAATAAAATTGATTAATTGAAGTGCCAGAGCAGCATAACTCACCCGATGCTTTGTCACTCACGTGTTCGAGTTTAATTAGTCATCCCTGATTTTGAGTAATTATATTAGAGTTTTGTGAAAATATATTGTTTTATTTACTTTTTTGCCTCACAGGTGTGATGAAAAACATTGGGTGTGCCACGGGCAGTAAAATAATTATTAACTCGTGTGAAGTAAACCCCGTGCCTGCGACTTGGGCTTTCCTTTCACAATTTCTTATTTACCGCCCATTAATACACAATGTACTATATCAATGGCCTGACGCGTAAACTCGCTTCTTTACGACAAAGAGTACTTTGACGACGCGTTTCACGCGGACTTGAGATTACCGTCGCGCTGATGGAAGCGTGACACAAAATTTTGTGGAAAACACCTCAGTGATAAACTGCAATGCAATAATGACGCAAAATATAGACAAAGAGTAACTCATACCATACATTTGAGAGACTACTGTCTACCTACTCTTATCCACAGAAGTAAACTGAATTACGAAGTACTACCTACATTCAATATTCGTCAGGTCCCTTGTCATATAATATATAAGGCTCATTTCTAAACTGTCAAAATGTTCATTCTTAGAAATCGGCAACTATTCTTGTTCAATTGTTGATACATACGATCAGTAACCATTAGTTTCTATTTAAAGTATAGCATATTTCTATGTGTTAGCAGAACAAATCTGTTGATTTTTTTGTTGAATATATGAAGCACACGTAATTCATTAACAGAATTTTCAGATAGGTCTTTTGGTCAGATACGGCAAATTATTATTGCTAATACTACACAGTTGAAGTTAACCTTTAGTATCTACACCATTTACAAATTAAATCAATTGTCCCTCTCTTACCGTCAAACAATACAGTAAATATAAATTAATTTATTTTTACTGCATAATGAAGACCTGTTTGATCTAAATAGATTAAGCCAAGACAATATTGAGAAATTAATGATTAACTGATGACTAACCCACTCTTAGGCATCACAAAATAGATAAAATTGCACTCTGAGATATTGGACCTATTATTAGATAGAAGAAATAAAGAACTGTATGTTTTTTCTGCAAAAAGATATGTTCTTTGTTTACTAAACTACTTTGTTTTATAAAAAAAACAATCGGTCCTACACCGGGTGCTCCTTTATAAATATTGTAGGTAAGTATTTAATCATATTGAACTTACCATTCTAATACACTTAATCTTTGATTTCGTTCATTGTCTTATTATTTATTAGGAATGTATACAAAATTCATACACACTGTTGTGAATAGGTTTATCATTAGGTTTACCAATCAGTTGTAAATCTTATCTCTCAGTTATTAATCAACTGTCATAGAAGGAATATTACTCTCCAAGTTTTAAAGAACTATATTCGTGATGGAGTCCAGACTTGAAAAATCTACACGTGAAAAACTAATTAAATACGAACCTTCTGTGATACCAACTAACACGCTTGACACATTTGATAAACGTAATGTATAATTATTTATTTTACTCAAATTGTTAATCTATTAAATGGTACTGGTTGGAAAGAAATTTAATTTTAAGCAATCACAAAGTTGTATTTATTCGTGGTTGATTCTTTTTAGAGTTAACGCCAGTGGAAAAAAAGGAATCGTATGGAAAACAGTTGAAGATAGCTTTATGCTGTAAGTAAACGCTTCCAAAATGTTGAACAATATTGAACGCTTCAACGGCTTGAGGCCTGTTACTAAAGAGTAACTCGTAAGTGATTCAGTCTGCGTAGAAAACATACATACTAACTACTATTTTTTCACATATGTATTTCTAGAACATATCTAAATATTTTGATTTATTATTTGAGATTTAAATGGAAGATTTACATAAAATTATTCACAGACGTAATCATGCACACCTCTAATAACTATTAATTAACTCAAATAACTATTAATTTGAGACTGACAAGTATCCTTTGTCAGCCTACGTAGCCTAGTTGGTAGTGACCCTGCCTACAAAGCCGGAAGTTCCGGGTTAGAATCCCGGCGAGGGCATTATTTGTTATCACAATTATCACAATTATTTGTTCCTTGTTCATGGCTGTCTATGTATTTAAGTATCTATATGTATACAGGGTGTAATCGATAAGTGTTTACAGGCCATATTTCCCTAAATATGAGAGATATCAGAAAACTTTTAAGTAACTGATATCGAAAATAAGTTACCCAACGAGTAAAATTACGCTAATAACTCTTTTGAAATAAAATCAGAAATATCCCAAATATTAACTTCAAACCCTGCATACATTTAGTAGGTAACCGTTCATTCAAAGACTAGTTTAATACGACCAAGGCATTTAACCGTTATCAAAATGATGATTCATGATTTGTCTTATGTTATTTTAATGCAACGTATTCGTACAAATGACGAATCTCTTAACAGTTTTATCTCTTACGACACCCGACATTCTTTAAGGCTGTAAGTCGTCATAGGTACTAAATGTATGGGAGCGTTTTAACTCAGTATTTTTAATATTACTTCATCTATTTAGAAAAAGTTATTAGTGTATTTTTACTCATTGGGTAACGTACTTTCGATATCAGTTACAAGTTTTCTGATATCTCTCATATTTACGGAATTATGGCCTGTAAACACTTATCGATTACACCCTGTATATCTATCATATATAACGTCGCTTGGTACCCACATCACAAGCCTTAATTGAGCTTGCCGTGAGACTAGGTCGATTTGTGTAAGATGTCCCAAGATATGTATTTATTTATCCTTACCATTACATCTATCAAACCAAATACTCTCACTTTGTTTACAGTAAGCTTAGGTCATCTACTAATTGGCTACGGCATAGGATGGTCGGCTCCAGTGATACCTAAGTTGCAAAACCTCGAGGAATCCCCTCTGGGCCGAGTGATCACAGATGTCGAAGCATCATGGGTAGCCACTATTTTTCTTCCTACAAATTTAATAGGTAGTTATGAGACATATTTTTCCACATACTAAACTTAACATTTTGGACTTGAAAAGCCAGTCACGTAAATAAAGTCTCGACCCCTCAACGTTTTAAATATACTTGAAATTTACGGAGTTTTGTCTAAAACGTATATCTCTTTATTTTTTAGGTATTAAACCTCCCGCATTAAAAACAGGTTTTTCTAAATATTATTATTAAATATATTTCAGCTGTGAACGTAGCTGGATTGGTAGCAAATATGATTGGGAGAAAGCCTTTTCTATTGTGCTTATCTGCAATAATGAGCTGTGGCTACATCTTCTTAGTGACAGCTTCTACTATTAATATGATATACATCGGCAGAACTTTAGTCGGCATTGGGCTTGGGCCTATATCAGTAATAAACATAATATATATCGGTGAAATCGCGTAAGTGTATGGCAAATTAAGCTTTTAAATAATTTATAAACCTACCCCTTTATTCAAAAACACCTCCTAACATAAGAAGCTGCTAAGTATTGTTTGTCCCTTTCACTCTTGTGGACATATTGATAAAACTGAAAGGGATAAAATAAGGAGCTATTCTTTAATAATATTGCTGACTTGTCGCGCAGTATTCAATTTAATTACCCTGTTGTTCCTTTACTCATTACTACAATATCTGAAGACTGATAGCTCACAGTTTATCATCACATGGTTTTGAAATTACCTATTCTTGGCAGGTCACCGAATATCAGAGGTACAATGGTGGCAATGACTGGAGTTGTGCATGTGCTGGGCAGCATACTTGTCTATTCTGTCGGACCATTTGTCTCTTATGCGTCTGTTGGATACATAGCCCTGGCAATATGCTCAGTGTATATCGGATGCGGCTTCTGTATTCCAGAATCTCCTGTGTATTATGCCACAAAAGGTATGGCTATATGGGTAATCATTCTCCATTGTTTAGTTGTGTATCTACATTATTAACATATGTTTTTTTTTCAAATTAATTTGAGTTTGAATTGTACAAAAAAAAAACACGCAGAACAGGCATTTTTTATGTCGTGTTGCGGAAAATGACCAGAATACAAAAGTTGTGATACTAAATAATTAACGTGTCGCTGTTTTCAGTGGCATAAACATAAAGGGTCACTTTCGGCCCGCAACTTTAATAACTCGTTGTTAAATATACAATCTTCGACGTCTATAGACGTTGTTCAGCCGAACGTATACAGTTGAATTTAGAGAATGGCCATTTATGACTTAAATCTATTTAAAATAGGCAAATTTCTTAGACGTAGATATTTTTTTTAAATTTAATGAAAGAAATAGAGAAATTCCAAAATACCTCGTCTGGTGTTAAAATGTTTGCAGTATTTTACTATCTAAATATATCCTAATAATTTGTACC
>JALPQI010019818.1:0-20674 GCA_025490895.1 Thaumatotibia leucotreta | reverse complement strand
CAATTTAAAAGGCTGTATTACATAGACATAAAGGCGGTTTTTGTGTGGAAGCTGATTTGACACATTAGTGGGTATAAATACTCATTCAAGTGGGCATGAGATTGTTACATCTAGGAAAATTACATCCGTGGCATTATCGAAAACAGTAGTCATTCTAGATGTTTCGCAACAACGCTCTTTGGAGTATAAAATTAAGATTTCTCTACATACCTAGTATTATATTTAGGTAACGATACATTACCTCATGTTACATCAAAATCACATGTGTAAAAAATAATTACACTTAGAGTTGAATGAGTCAAGGGACGTAGACGGTTTCTTGCATACACATGCACGCAATTCAAAATTTGACAAATTTAAATGTGTAGGTGTACTTTGTAATTTAGATTACAAAGAATACAAAGTACCTACACATACAAAAATAATCGGAAGGAGTAATCGGATTATTTTTTGCCCAATTCTGTTTAAGTCAAACATCGAAATTCGCAAATGTTGAGCAATTTGAGCATCCATCTCTGTATGTAATAATGCTTTAAGGGTATTATAACCATTATAAAAAGGAAATAAAAAGAATGCAAATTGGCTTAAGCCTAGGCTTCTTTTTTAGAATTAAAATACAGTACTTCGTTCAACGTAGGCTGAATTTCTAATTGATTTCTCTTGTGCTAAGATTAATTATAGAGGTTATTGACCTGAAGACAAAGAGGTGCCAAAATTACAACATTTCTATCCAATCACCTTTAACATAAACTCCGGGCAATTTCGGTAAAATAAAGTGTACTTTACGTTTAAAATAAGTATTCCGTCTTTATTAGAACTCCTAGGGCTTCAGATTTAACAAAATATCGAGTCGACTTTAATAGGTCTACCTTACTTGTTTAGTTGTTTATAATTTAATATTTAATCACTCTTAAATTAATTTACGAGTTAAAAATTGTATTATGGGTATCATCATATAAGCCGAAAGACGTCCACTGCTGAACATAGGCCTTCCCCAAAGATTAATATTTTTTTTTCGTTTTCATACATAATAATTGTAATGGCAAGTGTGAGAGAACCTTAAGAATAAGATCTCAGGCGACTGACGGCTGCTGACGGCACATGTCAAAATAAGTAACATTAGGATGTAATAAAGGTTGCAATAATACACTTGTTCAGTCATTAAACTTATTTTTTTAATAACTCAATAACAGTAAAAGTTAGACACTCGTTTCTTAGAAATTGATTATTTTTGTCCTAAATAAGCTTCCCTTAAATTTAACGGAAATCAATAAAAACACAGTGTATACATAGATACAGAAATATCTTTCATAAACTCAAGAGTCAGTGGGATTTGAACCCGGGACCTCAAGCTCCACGATAGAACAAATAGCAAATTCACCTCCTAGTAAAAGTGGGGATGAAAATAACCGTGGTCGATCCTGGCTAGACGGGCATTGGCCTCCACACACTCAAACTAAAAAGACTTAACCGCCTTCAAACGCTAGCATACTTACGTCCTTTTGAATTTGATAATTTATACCTTTAAGCTCAAAACGACTTATCTGCATTAACGCGTTTAAATACATACGCCCCTTTGATTGTGAAACTGTATATTTTGTGAAATGGTACAAATGGCTTATGTGAATAGTATTCTTGGGCATTTACGACTCTTATATTCTGAGGTATGTGGGTAAACAAAGGCGGAAGACATTCGAGATTTTACATGAATATGTATGTTTCGAGGAAGCAGTAAAACTGGACAATGTCGAAGCCAATTAAAGAGGCTTTCAGAATGCACCCTTTTTTCTCCAATAGTACATTTAAATTCAAATTCAATGGTTTATTCATGTTAAACAGTCGTACCAAATAAGTGTTTATACCTAACCATAGCCAAGATAAATCTCAATCTCAAGACACGCCATGGCCGTTATTTAAAGATTCGTCAAAAATGTCTACAGTCGATCTAATTGCCGCGACTCAGTTATTTTCATACAAGATATATGAAAAGAGTCGTGGCATTGGTCTAATTGTCACGAGGCATTTATTGTCATACAAAATGTATGAATAACAGAGTCGTAGCAATTAGAAATAGAAAGAATATAAATAAGTTTATTCGCAACATACACATGCCTACATAAAAATCACAATTACAGAAACGAAAAATAATTATACAGATAGGTAAAACGTGTATGCTACGAAATGGCCTCATCTCAGCATGTTGCTAGCGGGTGCCAGCGCTGGTCTTCCGATGAGGCCATATTGGACGCAGCCGCAGGCATACAGGGTGTAATCGTTAAGTGTTGCCAGGCCATAATTCCGTAAATATAGCAGATACCAGAAAACTTCTAACTGATATTGAAAGTACGTTACCCAACGAGTAAAATTACACTAATAACTTTTTTGAAATAAAATCAGAAATTTCTCAAATATTAACTTCAAGCCCATTTAGTACGTAACCGTTCATTCAAAGAGTAGTTTAATACGAATATTTTTTTATTTAAGAATAAATGTTAGATTAATTATTTCATTAATGGTATATTATTTTATTACAATGTATTTGTACAAATAACGAATCTCTAACAGTTTTATCTGTTATGAGTTATGACACCCGACATTTTTTAAGGCTAGTCGTCATACTAAATGTATGGGAGCGTTTTATCTTAGTTTTTTTAATATTACTCCATCTATTTAGAAAAAGTTATTAATACAATTTCACTCGTTGGGTAACGCACTTTCGATATCAGTTGGAAGTTTTCTGATATCTGTTATATTTACGGAATTATGGCCTGGCCACACTTAACGATTACACCCTGTATATTGAGCGCCGGGAACTCCCGAGGGGAGTTCTCTGTGGTAGGTCCATTTTCGCTACAAAGCGGAAAAATCACGAGATCAGTGGGTACGACGTATGTATTTTCAAAAGAATGACCGTAATACGAGTATGTTTGCTACGAAACTGCTACGGCGTAGCTCGCGCGTAGCATGGTAGCCGTGCAGCAACTCGTACTGATATTATACACACTTTACTTATGTTAAACTATGTATACCATACACTTTACTTATGTCTGGAGCATAAGGTCTAAAATTGTATTCACGTTTATGCCCTTGTAAGAGTACTTGCTAACTCTCACATTTACTTGATAGACTTGTTTATAGTATTTTTGAACACGAAAGACAATTTTATGAGATAAAATTGATTTATTTAACTTGATAGGTGTGCACACTTATAGAATAGCGAACGTGATTAATTTGATGATAATAATGAACAATTAATAGGCTGGTTGCGAAACTTTATACAAACATAACGCTGATGGTGTAAATGAGTGTTTAGATGAATGTGCAATTTACTTGTACATATTCCGGGGGCGAAAGGAATGAGATGAAGATGCTGCGTAAAACTTGATAAAGAAAAAATGCAATTATTTATATTAATTGAAAGCGACTACTCTAAACGTGGGTGAAGTGGCTTTATCTATTCGCGAAGGATTTTCTTGTTCGTGGTCCTCGACGCCAGTTTGGTGGGTGCAGCTGGCTGCGGCGGAGCGCGGGGTCGCGCGGGGCGGGGGCAGCGTGGAGACTGGGAACTCCTCGACGACTTGTGGCGGCGGTACTCTCCATTGAAGTCTTCTCATTGTGATACACAATGCAGTCAATCCAAATCCTCCGAGGATCACGTATATCATAGCGTAGTGATGAATATCGTGATACGACATGTTCTCGGAGACAACTTCAGTGTTCTTCAATTGCTCGATTCTCTCGCCTAGCTTCTTAGTGTCCAGGTCCAGGAGTCGAGATTTATTTGCCTCTTGAAGGTGAGGAATAGTGATGTTGATGACGTGATTGATTGACGCCATGACCGGGTTATATAAGTCCGGTTTCAGTTTAATTTCCGACCAGTGAGGTTTATGCGGAAACACGGTGAAATTATCTGTCTTGATAATACAGCCGTGACCTATATTAATAAGGCCGGCATTCGTCAGCTGATGTGCGGTTACTTGATCCGCGCATAGTGTTCGAACTTGACACTGCTCACAACAAAAGTATATATAGGTATTTAATGCATTACTTTCGATCCAATGATTCATGCATGTTGTTGTGACAGTTTTGCATCCCGATTGGTCGCTTTCGCAAAAACTGTTGTCACCCTTAAGCTGGAAGACAGGTTTTTTGATGTAGCAAAAATATGATTCCAAAGATATGATACAGCCTCTGACGTCATTTTCCGAAATGGGGATATACGTATCTTTTTTCATGTTTATAGATACATAATCCGATATAGGTATTATAGCAGTTATCTTGCTTTCAGCTTTGTACGGTATTGGAATAATCTTCAGCAGTTCGAAAATATCTCTACTGATGAGAGGAAGTCTTATCTCAAAAATAAGTACGTTCTCCATCATTCTTGTTTTCAATTTAAGGAGATCGTATATCTTTTGCAGATCTGAGTGTAAGTCGTTGATTGGCAGCGAGACGTCTCTTGGCAGGGTGCTTGCTATATTGCTTAGTTCCGTAATAAGTTGTTCCGGAGTTAGCAGGTGTAGATTGAAACGTCCATGATAAATGTCTGTGATGGTGTCTAATAACACGTTCTGCATTTCTTTTAAATTATGGAGCATATTACTTGCTATGGTGGCTCCTAAGTTGAAGTCGTTTATGATGTTGGTAGTTTCAACCTTTTGTTGGAGTTTCTTGAAGGCTTCTTCCAAACTGTTTATATGTTGGTGGACCATTTTGTGCTGTTGGTTCATAGTGTCTTCGGTACGCTTTAACAAGTTATATTCCGCTTCGACGATGGACGTTTGATTTTTCCAAAGCGAAGCCATATGCTTTGCGTTGTCTCGTAAAAGTGTAATATCCCTCTGATACTGTTCGGCGAACCTTTCGTCCAGAACGCCGAATAGGCTATTAGCGACGTAACCGACACCGTTGATAAGGCCGCGTTTATATCGCAGTGACGTAAGTCGCGTGCTCGAATGCTGACTGAGTAACATGTGGTTGTAGTACTCAAGTTCGGACAATCCATGACGTAGTTGTAATGACATTATATCACAATGGACTTGTGTTTTGATTGTTTCGCATGTGTCCTTTAGAAATCTCGTATATTTTTGGTATGCGGTGGTTGCTTCCCAATACGGTTCCATGTTATAATAGACAATGAGTTTCCATTCATCTCGAATTAGCATCATGTCTGCTAATTTATCGAAATATAGTCCTTGTGTCTTGCGAAATGGTGTTATGTTTACATCGCACTGCCCGGGTGATACGCATGTTAGAAATAATAACAGTGCGGCGAACATTGACGATAGCGTAACCTTGGCCTTGTTTGCGCTAGGTTTTCGGGAGCTTCTTGTTGAGCTTTCTTTATTGCTTTCCTGATGCTGATGTAATGGATCGATCTTAGGAAGTTCTTCTTCCGTGTGTTCCGACAGGAGGGAGAGTTTAAGCACTGGTCGTTTTAGGGTTCCGTTCTGCGTTTTTAGGGTGACAACCCTTACGTATCCGTCTTGTCCCGGATGTAACTCTATGACTCTGCCCATTGCCCACTTGCCGGGCGGCAGGTTATCATCATGTATGATCACGACGTCATTAACGCTGATGTTAGGCAACGGTCTCTTCCACTTGCTTCTTGCGTTCAACAGTGCTAGGTACTCAGATCGCCATCTCTTCCACAGATCTTGTGTTATTTTCTGAGTGAGTTGCCACCTTGTGCGCAAGTCTCGTTCTGTTTCTATTAATGTCAGTGTTGGCCCACTGCTCAGAAAGTGAGAAGGAGTCAAATAGTTAATATCATCGGGATCCTCTGATATAGCGCACAAGGGTCTTGAATTAAGGCAACCTTCAACTGCAGCCAGTAAGGTACTGAATTCCTCATAGGTGAGCTTTTGCTCGCCGATGACTCGTTTTAGGTGAAATTTGAAAGCTTTAACACTACTTTCCCACAAGCCTCCTGCTGTTGGCCATGCGGGGGCGTTGAAATGCCAGGTGATTTCCATGTTTAATACGGCATCCATGACTTCTTGATTCATGATGCTTTGGATCTGAAGATATTCTTCTTGAAGAATTCTGCTGGCTTTGACGAAGTTTCGGCCATTGTCGCTATACATGTGTAGCGGAGCTCCTCTGCGAGCTGCCATTCGCCGCAACGCCGCGATGAAGGCGGACGCTGTCATGTCAGATACCAGCTCCAGATGGACGGCTTTAGTAGCCATGCAGACAAATACACAAACGTATCCTTTAGTGGTCTTGATACCTCGACCCTTGTTGGCCTTCACAAACACATGACCAGTGAAGTCCACGCCAGTGTGGGCAAAGGGTCGTGATGGGTTGATTCTTGCTGCTGGTAGGTCACCCATGATTTGATGTTGCAGGTTGGCTTTTTGTTTCTTGCAGGTCACGCATTTTCGAATAAATTGCTTGGTTCCGCTATTGCCTCCGATTATCCAGTATTTATTTCTAATGAAATTTAGGGTTGAACGGGCACCGCCGTGAAGAACCATTTTATGGGCGTGGTCCATGATGAGGTCGGTTAACCGATGCTTATGTGGTAAAATTATCGGATGCTTCATATCATACGTAATGTATGCGTTTCGTAATCTACCCTTAACTCGAAGAATGCCCTCTTGATCCATGAAGGGACACAAATCAAGTATGTTACTTTTGGGCGAGACTGCACCGCCCTTCTTTAGATCTTGATATTCGTCGTGGAACTCCGTGATTTGAATCCGCTTGATGATTAAGGTTTTTGCTTCTCTTATTTCAGATAAGGTAAGATTGCTTCCAGTTTTACTGTCGTGCTTTCTGGAGATGAATCTTCGGACCCAAGCCAGGACATTTACGAGCTTTGAAAATGAGCTGTATTTATTCACCAATAGATCGATGATATTGTCGGCTTCGTTTTTGACTGCTATGTTACTAACTTGTGTAACCTTTTGCTCCTCGACCGTAGAGTAATCCATTTGTCCTTGATCTGCTTTGAATGTCGGTAACCAGGTGGGTCCATTCCACCACAAAGGGTGTTGTTTTAGTTGTGATGGCAAAATGCCTCTGCTTGCACAGTCAGCTGGGTTATCTGCCGATTTGACATAGCGCCAACATTCCGGTTGGATTACTTCTGTGATTTGTCGCACCCTGTTTGCAACAAATGTATTCCAGCGATTAGGATCTCCTTGCAGCCAACCTAATACTGCTGTCGAGTCCACCCAGCCATAAATTTCAATGTTATGATTGTTTAAACATTGTTTCACCTTGATCATTAATTTTGCGGCTAGATGAGCTCCACATAATTCCGCTCTTGGTAGCGAAATTTCTTTATTATTCGAAACGAGTCTTGATTTTGCTGTGAGTAGTATAATTTTTGGCTGGCCCTCAATGTTTACTTTGCAGTAAATAGCGCACGCGTAAGCTCGTGGTGTCGCGTCGCTAAAGGCGTGTAACTGAATATCACTAGTAACATACGTTCCGATCCACCGGTGTATTTTAAATGTGTTTATGTTATTGTTTATGTCTTGCTTGATAGTAACCCATTCAGTGTGAACATCATTCGGTATCTTGTCATCCCATTTCAGTGGTGTTTTCCACAAAAGTTGGAAAAGTAGCTTTAATTTGGTGGAAATGGGGGTCAGCCAGCCCAAGGGATCAAATAATTTGGAGATTTCTGACAACAGTTGACGTTTGGTTGTATGAGAGTTGTCAGAAATAGTGTTCATTTTTGGTTGGAAATGAAATATATCTTGAGATGGATCCCATTGCAGTCCCAGAGTTTTGCTTGATTCCATTTCTTTAAAGCTGTAGTTATTTTCGGCCGATGATTCTTGATTGTCAATTTTTGCCAATTCTTGCTTGTTTGACATCCATTTTCTTAAGAAAAAACCTCCTGATTGTAGCAGCTCTTGCAATTCGTGCTGTAGTTTCTTGGCTGACGAGACAGAATGAGAGCCATGAAGTAGGTCATCCATGTAGAAACATTCTTCGAGCGCCTGGGCGGCGTCGGGGTAGTTTGACCTTTCGTCATTGGCTAATTGCTTCAAGGTCATCATAGCCAAAAAAGGTGCTGCTTTTTGGCCATATGTAACAGTCGTTAGCTGGTATTCTTGTAACCTTGCTTGAGGTGAGTCTCTCCAGATAATCTTTTGCAGACTCTGATCTTCTTCATGTACCCAGATTTGTCGAAACATCTTTTCGATGTCTGCAATGTAGGCTACACGATGCTGTCTCCATTTCAGGATTAATGACAAGAGGTCCTTTTGAAGGTTTGGCCCCTTGTGCATTATGTCGTTGAGGCTTACTCCTGTAGAAGTCTTCGACGACCCATTAAAGACGACTCTAAGGGCAGAGGTGGTTGACTCCCTCATCACATTATGATGCGGTAAATATAATTCTCTTGTCTCCTGTGTGTCACCGGCCTTATTGCTAAATTGATGCGTCGGCGCTAGTTTCATATGACCCATAGATAGGTATTCGTGTACGAATAACTTGTACTGTTGTGCAATATGCTTGTTTTTATGGAATTTGCACTCTAGTTGACGGAATTGCATAATGGCCTTATTTTTTGAGTGACCGAGTCTTTTCAATCCAGCATCTTTCAGAGGAATTCGAACTTGATATCTTCCATCTGCTAGTCTTCTTGTTGTTGCTTTATAGTACTGGATGCATTCATCGTCTTCAGAGATGTGATGTGTAGATGCTGGAATATCTTCAATCTCCCAAAATTTTTGGATATCATCTATGTTGTTAATCACCAAATTGCAGTGAATACTTCGCGGTACTCGACCCCATATAATCCATCCCAGGTAGGTCTCTTGCACGACTAGGGGTGAGTTTTTATTCTTGAATATTCCGTTCCGTATGATTGTTGCGTAGATTTCAGCGCCAAATAGCAGATCGATTGTGTTACAGACATTGTAATTTGGGTCCGCCAGCGGTATGGTGTCCAAAATTTCCCATCTTGGTTTGGGAAAAGTGAAATTGGGTAATTCTCTTGTTAAATTCTTCATAATAAAGGCTTCCACAGTGAATAAATATTTTTCGTTCGAAGATGAACAATTTAAATACAACATGCCTTTACACATGCTGTCATTGAGGCCCACCCCTGAAATAACGCCTTTAAATTGTTGTCGCGGCAGCCCTAGTTGTTGAGCTGCGTTCTCCGATATCAAACACATCTGGGCACCGGGGTCTATTAAGGCGCGCATGGTGCGTGGTACACCATCATTTCCCAGGATCTTGACCAGGGCTGTAGCTAAGAGGATGTTTGGGTCTTGATTTGCATATTCATATTGCTGCGCCACGTGCGCTCTATATTCATGCGGTCCAGTTTGATTTCGTGACGCATTTATTGACGTTGCATTTTGATTGTGAAATACCTCGTGCAAAAGTGTGTTATGATATCCGTTGCATTCTTGACACCGCTTAACGGAATGACATGGTTTGCTATTATGATTGTATAAGCAATTACTGCATAGATTAAGTTTTGTAATTGTTTTTCGTTTGAGTCCTGGAGCCATGTCCTTGAACTCTGTACAAAAGTATATTCCATGATCTTGCTGACAGACTGGGCACATGCGCTGGAATTCGTGTGAGCCTTTACTTGTAGTAGCCTTGTTGCTGGTGAAATACTGCCTGAATTGGTTCGGTTTAAAATTATTGTTTGGTGTAGCGGGTGAATTTGAGTTTACCCGATTCACATGGGTTTCTTGCTTACGCCGTGACGACTCCATTGCGGTAAATTTTCCTTCCAAAAAGGATAAAAACTCCTTTAATGACGGTAAATCTCGGGGCTGTTTCAGTGCAGTCATATATTCGTTGTGAGCCTTTACTTGTAGTAGCCTTGTTGCTGGTGAAATACTGCCTGAATTGGTTCGGTTTAAAATGATTGTTTGGTGTAGCGGGTGAATTTGAGTTTACCCGATTCACAGGGGTTTCTTGCTTACGCCGTGACGACTCCATTGCAGTAAATTTTCCTTCCAAAAAGGATAAAAACTCCTTTACCTTTGTTGTGAGTTTCGGAGTCCAATTTTTGTTGAAGTATATGGACCAATATCGGATCCCAAGTGTCGATGTTGACGCCCAGGTTTTTTATGCCGTTTAGACTTTCAATGGTGACGTCATGTAGTCTCTTGATGTGACTTGATGTAGCTTGTTGCATCACAGAAAGGTTTATGACGTGGTTTATGTGAGTTGTAAATATCAATTTCTTGTTATTATACCTGTGGTTTAATATTTCCCAGCAAGTAACGTAATTATCCGAACTGATCGGTAAGTGTTGTATAAGTCGTTCTGGTTCGCCCTTGATCTTGCTCTTCAGGAATTGCATTTTTTGTGCGTTCGACAAACAATTATTGTTGTGAATAGCTTCGGTGAATAAGTCTTTAAAAGAGACCCATTGTTGGTATTGACCAAGAAAAACGGGAATGTCTAGGCGAGGTGTGGTCTTTTCCCGGTGAGACGTTGACCATAACTTGCTATTGATTTGTTTCTTCATCGTCGCATGTTCGTTTTCGTACTTGGTGAAGGTATTCTCGTAATGGTCGTCCGTTCCGCCGAGTTCGCTGTCGATTTCCCAGTGCAGCGAGTCGATGGCAGCCCAGCGTGAGTCCAGAGATTTAACGAGATCTTCAAGCTCCCATTTTTCTACAACACTGTCCAACTTGATATTTGCCAGTGTTCGAGCTAGTGCCTTGAAGTTGCTACTTTGCTTGCGTAACATTTCATCTAACTTGCTGTCGTTCCCTTGCGAGGTGAATGTAGACTTTTCGCCTCCAGCTGCTCCTGTCGACGCTCCTGCTTGATGTCTTGGTTTAGGTTGGACGGTGAGCGTATCAGACTTCGCTATTTCTGTGTCCGACGAAGATGTTGAATTTTCAATCAATAGCTTCGTTTCTAAGTAGATATTATAAGTCTCATCGCAAAGATTGTCGAAAAAGTAAGTATGGTTCGGATTATTAAACTCACGCAACTTTCTATCATTGTCGTTAAACTCCTGCCACATCGATTCTAGAGCGGCTAACCTCTTGTTGATGTACTCCGGAGTCTTACGATCTCGTCCATCTTTCTTGAAGTTAACTTTCACTTGATTGATTGAGTTTCGTAGACTAATCTGATTTTGATGCAGATTCTCCATATTATAGCCTCTTATTCTTGATTGACTGTTAAAAAAATTAAAAATCTTGCTTGATAAACGGCGTTAACTTGATGCCTTTCTTGATATGATGTCGTGTTCACTTTATACTTGCTTGATTTGTTACTTGATTGTTCGCGTACGTAGTTAAGCCTTGCTGCTCTATTCTTGACCTTGTTGTCTTGCTTGCTGACTTGATAACTGCTTGCTGACTTGATAACTGCTTGCTGACTTGATAGCTGCTTGCTGGTTCAGAGATCTTTGTGCTGCGCTCCACTCTATTTGCTTTTTCAACCCAGCCGGTGGAACCCTCTTCTGGGAAGCCGACCAAGTCAAAACGCAAATAAACGAAATGAACACAAAAAAAACGAGTTCGAAGGACCATTTAATGTAAGAGTACTTGCTAACTCTCACATTTACTTGATAGACTTGTTTATAGTATTTTTGAACACGAAAGACAATTTTATGAGATAAAATTGATTTATTTAACTTGATAGGTGTGCACACTTATAGAATAGCGAACGTGATTAATTTGATGATAATAATGAACAATTAATAGGCTGGTTGCGAAACTTTATACAAACATAACGCTGATGGTGTAAATGAGTGTTTAGATGAATGTGCAATTTACTTGTACAGCCCTTGACTACACAATGGTTGTGCAAGACTGCACAACTTTTTATAGAGTAACCTTTTTTACGTATTATTGTCTATGTTTTTGATTTGTAATTCTTTTATTTTTTACTGACATTATAATTCTATTCTTCTACGGAACCGGTGCCTTTTATTTCAGTATTTGTAAAATATGGTCTTTCTACCGTGAAGTAAGTATTTTATAATAAATGTTAACTCGCTCTAAGAGCGCTAAAATGAGCGGACGTGAAAAGGGAGACGGTGTGCCAGCCGTGAAGGAGACTGAACCAGTCGCGCAGCAAGGCGCAGGCTCCGCTCCTCACGAAGCGACTCCGACACCTTCCCGGGCGGCCAGCGCCGCCCCGTCACGCTCGTCTGCTACCATCGTAGCGCACCAACTGGAGGCGAAAGCGCAACACGCGCGTCGTCTTGCGGAGTTGGAATCGGAGCGCGAGCGACAGCTTGCGGAGCGCGAGCGACAGCTTGCGGAGCGCGAGCGCCATGCCGCCGAACGCGCGGCTGAACGGGAACGCCAGGTTGCAGAGCTTGAATTGCAAGCTAATCTTGCCGCAATTGAAGCCGGTGCTAGCCGACGTAGCAGCCACGGCACTCGTAGCCGCGCGAGTATTCAGGAATGGGTAAATAATACAATTCCTAAGGCTAATGAACAATTTTTATTAAGTGCTATTCCACCTTTCAGGTCTGATAATAATGCGGCCCAAGAGACAAATGGCCCGGCGGCCACGGTGGCTAAAAGTTCTCCTGGGCAATATCAATCTGAAGACGGAGGAGTGACACGCTTAGTTAATTCGCTTGAGATGTTAATAAATAAAGTGAACCAGACAAAGACGGATTTGCCCACATTCGACGGCAAGTCGTATCTGGATTGGTTAGCTTTGAAAAGAGTTTACGAAAATAAAGCAGATAGTTTTTCTTCCACCGAAAATTTGGCTAGATTGTCACGCGCCCTTCGCGGTGCGGGCCGCGAGGCCGGGGCGGGCCTGCTGGCGGCAGCCCGCGACCCCGCCGCGGTGGTGGCTGCGCTCGACGCCCGCTTCGGCCGCCCCGAGCTCGTCGTCACGCATGAAGTGTCAGCGGTGCGCGCCCTGCCTAAGGTAAGCTACGATGGTAAGGATCTTGTCAATTTTTCAAGCCGTGTTCGTAATTGCGTAGAAGTAATACAGATGCTAAATAAACCCGATCATTTACGTTCGCCCGAGCTATTCCAAGCACTATGGAGCAAGCTGCCTCCGCTGCTGCGACCACGGTGGTTGGATTACGCCCATTCGCGCAATGATAACGAATCCAAGCTCGAAATGTTTGCGGATTTCCTCTCACGCGAAGTAGACTTGCAATGTAGATTTGGAGGCGCCTACGACCAGGCGCCGACTTTTAATACTCGGCCAATCGGCAATAGAGATAAAGTAAATATTGTTGCTGAAAATAACCATTCATTCGATAATATGTCGATACCGACAACAACGCATAGTTTTTCTGACAATAATTGTTTATTGTGTAAACAAAGTAATGATTTATTTGACTGTGTCAAATTCATTAATATGTCAGTTAATGATAGGTGGCAATTCGTCAAAAAGAATAAAATATGTCATAGGTGTTTGAAAAAAGGTTTTCATAAGAATAAAGCCTCTTGTATAAAAAAGTATGTAGTGTAGAAGGTTGTGACATGCGTCATCATGGATTATTACATGGGTCAAAACCTGAGCGTGCTGTTACTGCGCACGTCGAGGTGGAGGACGACGACAACAACGCCGACGACGAGCAGCTGCCATCGACATCCGGCATCACCGCGTCAGTCGCCCAAAGTGTTCCCGATGCAGCCGCTGCACCGTCGCTGTCTGACGACTCCGACCATGAAATACTCACGCATGCGACCTCATCTGTGCCTAAAGAACCTTCTAGTCGTCCGTTGTTGAAAATAGTTGCCGTAACCGTGTCAGGACCAGCTGGTAGCGTCGACACTTTCGCACTATTGGACGATGGGTCCACTGGGACATTCATAGATTCTGAAATCTCAGCTAGGATTGGTGCCAAAGGCCCCGAAAAACATATTCGCTTAGATTGTGTCGGTGGTCTGGGCAAGCACGTTAATGTTCAATACGTTAATTTTAATATACAAGGCCGTCATTCGGGTACGGTTCACAGCATTAAAAAGGCTAGATCGATCAGTGGTTTAGGCGCTGCACGGCAGTCTGCGCATCATGATTGCGTGCGTAAATATCCTTATTTGGCTGATATAGCTAGCCAATTTTGCTACGACGATGTGAAGCCTATGGTGATTATAGGAATTGACAACTGGCATTTATCACTGCCTAAAATTACCCGCAAAGGAACCAGGACGCAACCTGTAGCTATTCTGACAGCTCTAGGTTGGGTCTTGTTTGGTTTCTGTTGTAGCAAAACTAAACGAGTTGACATTGTCAACCATACCGTAATAAATGAGCCTGACTTTGACAGTGATCGATTTTCAATAGAACATCTGATTAGGGAGCAGTTTAAGATTGATTCTATAGGTATCTCAAAAATCGAGGCCCGTAACGCAGACGATGAACGAGCCAGCCAAGTACTCGAGCGTACGACCCACCGCCTGCCGGGAGGCCGCTTTGAGGTAGGATTGCTATGGAAGGCTGATAATCTAGACATTCCTAACAGTTACAAGTTAGCACTGTCTAGATTCATGAGCTTAGAAAGGAAAATGACAAAAGACCCTAGCTATGCAGAACGCTATCGACGCAATATTCATGACATGTTATCAAAGGGTTATGCTGAGCCGTGTTCGTCAACTGCTGCTCCCGGGCGTCCTACTTGGTATCTCCCTCATTTTGGTGTGATTAACCCGAATAAGCCTAATAAGTTGCGGACGGTACACGACGCAGCAGCAAAATATCACGGCGTGTCATTAAACTCATTGTTGTTGACCGGCCCTGATCTTTTACAACCCTTGCTGGGTATTCTAATGCGGTTTCGTGAAGGGGCTGTCGCTTTAAATGCTGATATTCGGGAAATGTTTCCGCAAATAAAAATTATTGAAAACGATAGGGATGCGCAAAGATTCCTTTGGCGCGACACTTCGGTTGAACCGATTAGAACATTCCGCATGTCATCAATGATTTTCGGAGCCACGTCCAGTCCTTTCACAGCCATACACATAAAAAATAAAAACGCCTTAGAATGGCAAGATAAGTATCCAGACGCCGCTCGGGTAATTATAACCGATCATTACATGGACGACTGCATAACTAGTTTAAATGACGTTCGTAAAGCCGCTAGGCTTGCCGCCGATATTTATACTGTTCACGCGCATGCTGGTTTTGAGATGCGTGGGTGGACGTCAAATAATCCCTCCGCGCTCTCGCTATTACCGAAAGAAGCCTTGCTCGAGGCGCCTATCGATAAGGATGTTGATGTAGATCTAGGTCACCTGACCACTCCTGTCCGTACCCTGGGTCTTATCTGGCAACCCGTTAGTGATCTGATTGGTTTTAATACTGGTGTCAAAATAGATACCGTGTTGCCGGATAAGCTCACTAAGCGGGTCGTGCTAATGCATGTTATGCGCATTTACGATCCACTCGGAATCCTTGCACCAATCGTCGTCCGCGGTCGTATACTGTTTCAAAACGCTTGGCGCAAGGGTTTAGATTGGGACCAAGAGCTCCCTTCGAGTGATAGCGCTGCGTGGAAGTCATGGTTTCAGGACCTGGTCTTAACCACAGGTCTGCGTATACCGCGGCGCTATAACTTGAGCGATCTCGAGGTACAAGAATGCGAATTGCATTTATTTTCGGATGCAAGTGAGTCCGCCTTTGCCGCCGTAGCCTACTGGCGATTTCTATATAATAACGGTGAAATCAGGCTTTCTCTTATCTGCAGCAAAGTTCGCGTAACACCGCTGAAGCCAGTTTCTATCCCTCGTTTAGAGCTTCAAGGAGCTCTTATAGCTGCGCGTCTTGCAACATCAATATGCGATGCCCACCGACTGAAGCCATTGAGACGCGTTTTCTGGTGCGACTCAATGACTGCTCTAGGTTGGCTTCGTAGTGATGCTCGTACCCTTAAACCCTTTGTGTCACACAGAGTCGGCGAGATATTAGAGCTCACAAATATCAGCGAGTGGCGTTGGTTGCCAAAAGTGACTTAAATGTAGCGGACGATGCCACACGCGTCAACCGCTTTGTACTGTCTCCAGAATCTCGCTGGATCTCAGGGCCTAGTTTCCTTCTTACTTCGGACTGGCCCGCTGAACCGAAAATTGACGTGAGCGGATTAGGCCGTGAAGAGTATAAACATAGCGTTCACCTTATCACCGATACTGATCTGCCCGCACCAGTCTCTGCGAATCCAAATCGCTTCAGCTCATGGCTGAGAATGGTGCGAGCAACAGCAAAAGCACATCAATTCATAATATCATTGCGAATGCGTAACATGCGAAGGCGAGATCCTAATTTTAATCTTCCTCGTCTTGAAGGAAGCTTATGTACCTTCCAACAAACTTGCACATCCTCTCCTGATACCCCTGATCCCCCTAATTTTCCATCAAAAATAACTGCGACCGATATACGCGTAGCTGAAGTTCATATTTTACGGCAAAGCCAACTTGACTCATTCATAGAAGATATCCTGCGAATAAAGAATCAACAGCCATTGCCTCGAAGCAGCCGTCTCTTCAAGCTATCGCCCTTTATCGATGAAAACGATCTACTCCGAATGGCTAGTCGTATAATTGCAGTAACAGCCGTCGCTGACGAGGTTAAGAGGCCACTAATTTTAGATGGAAAACATCCAGCAGTACGTCTCCTAATAGCCAGATATCATCAAAAGGCTGCTCACGCGAATAAAGAACTAGTACTAAACGAGCTCCGTCAAAAATATTGGATTATAGGCCTCAGAAACGCAGTTCGATCAGTAGCCCATGACTGTCAATTGTGCAAATTACGGCGTGCGAGAACTTTTCAACCACCGATGGGAAATCTACCGGAGTCTCGATTGGCTCATCATCAAAGACCATTCACCTTTGTTGGCCTGGACTATTTTGGTCCCGTACAGGTTTCTGTTGGACGGAGAAGGGAAAAACGGTACGTTGCCCTATTTACATGTCTTGTCATTCGCGCCGTACACCTTGAGGTGGCACACAATTTGTCGACAGATGCGGCTATGTGTATTCGCCGCTTTATCGCCCGGCGAGGAACACCGTCGGAGATCTGGTCCGACCATGGAACAGCCTTCGTTGGAGCAAACAGGGAACTGCGATCACTGTTACGGTTCTTCTGTAGGAGACTTTGCCGCCAACGAGTCAATACATTGGCGGTTCATTCCCCCTGCGGCACCTTTTATGGGCGGAGCATGGGAACGCTTAGTCCGAAGTGTAAAAGAAGCTCTAAAAGTGACCCTTAGAGAACAAGCTCCCTCGGATGAAGTTTTAAACACCTTGTTGGCTGAAGCTGAAGGCCTAGTCAATACACGGCCACTGACGCATGTATCGCTCGACTCTGACGCCGATGAAGCGCTGACGCCAGCCCATTTCATACTCATGTCGCCTTCTGGACGCCCTATCCCTGCTACCCTGGGTGAATCAGACCTTCTCAGCAGAAGTAAGTGGCGTAGAGCAGTGAGACTTGCCGATCACTTTTGGCAGCGCTGGGTAAAAGAATACCTACCCTCCCTATCACCTCGAACAGGAGGAGGCTCTCCACCAACCATCGCCGTGGGTGATATTGTGATTATCTGCGACTCCAACCTGCCAAGAGGCTCGTGGCCCAAGGGACGTGTCACCGCAGTGTACCCCGGTAGAGACGGAATAGTCAGAGTGGCTAATGTTAACACCGCCGCTGGAGTTTTACGTAGACCCCTCAAAAAGCTCGCGAAAGTTATCGTGTCTTAACAAAAAAGGGGAGAATGTGCAAGACTGCACAACTTTTTATAGAGTAACCTTTTTTACGTATTATTGTCTATGTTTTTGATTTGTAATTCTTTTATTTTTTACTGACATTATAATTCTATTCTTCTACGGAACCGGTGCCTTTTATTTCAGTATTTGTAAAAATGGTCATTATCATTAGATACGTTTGGCAACAAATAGAAAAATACCAAACAATTACTGTAATAATTTAATTATTAAAATCGTAAACTAATCTTTAACAATTTTGACTTTAATAATTTAATCGTTATTAAAGTCGTATTAATTTTCTAAATCTATAAACAACTAGCAATTGAATGCCTCGAGAGTTGAGAGTAGGTACATAATACTCGAGATATATTTTTTATTTTCAGCTACAAAATACTCAAAAAACAAAAGTGTCAAGTCGGATTTTAGAGAATTTCGAGTCTTTCAATTTGTTGTTTTTAGAAACAGAAAAACAAATTAGAGCTCTCGATATAAGTTTCGCCCTATGATTTTGGATAATAGCGCTAAATAGCATTGTACCGAGGAGAAGTTTCATAAGCTACGAAACTTGCATAGAGAATGTTCTCGGGAATCTCAATTTAACATACGTTATAGATAACATGCCTTATGAGTTATATTTATTGTCTTGTTTACTTATTTACGATTTCAAATAATTATTTATAACACATTTTTATAAGTTCTCATGGAAACATTCTCAATGAGAACTCACTGTTATGAAAAATAATTCTTATGAAAATTCTCGGAAATTTCCGAGTATATTCCCGCAATTTTGGGAATATTCTGCAAATTATACATTGCTAGACCATTGTATTTCCTTAGACAATATTCAGTAGAAACCACTTTTTCCTTACCTTATAATTCCTCTATTCGAACAAAAAGTCTTGTGACGGTTTCCATATATTGTGATCAGGTTTCATTCAAATCCGTCTGTCAAATTGATACATTTATTACTTTTCG
This sequence comes from Thaumatotibia leucotreta, assembly GCA_025490895.1. Lineage (NCBI taxonomy): Eukaryota > Metazoa > Arthropoda > Insecta > Lepidoptera > Tortricidae > Thaumatotibia > Thaumatotibia leucotreta. The sequence continues at coordinate 2,063 of JALPQI010019818.1, read as the reverse complement.
CTTATCGAATGCGCTTACCAAAGGGCATCTTGACTAGTCCCCCTGAAATGTTACTTGTGATAACATTGCTAGGGAAAATTGTTTTATTTTAATAATCGAATCAGTTTCGACGTAATGGAATAAAAATATTATTTCATTGTAATTGTATTTATATAAGAAAACGAATCGTTGTATTAAACCTTAACTAAAAAATCATGCGTAGGTACTAGCCGTAGAGCAACGACTTCTGTTTTAAAAAATACAATAAAAAGTTCGAAAAATATGTGCGTTATAAGCTACATTGCCAAGAAACGGTTCGGTATCTATCCAAAAATTTTTAGGTACCCAGGTTCGTAGGTAGGTTTATTAATAAACATGTGCAAATAAAGTCGATATTTCTAAGATTTATACCAAGTAAGATAAAGAGTTTTTCAACCGCGAAGCACTGTTTGCCAGGTTTATCCTTTCGGCTTTCGTTTTATTTCATCTATATACTCGTAAAATCGTATTTGCTTACGTAAATAGGTACCAACTATTCTAAGTATCCGATGAGTTGGGTTTACATTTTATTGTGTTGTAGGTGTTAGGTATCACCGTTACGTGCAACTTACAAACTAAAAGAAGCAGTCATATTTTAAGGACAAACGGGTCATAATCGCGTAAACTTACGTTTAATAATATCCTGACATTTCGGGCATGACGTTACACCCTTGGTCGCAGGCAGACTGCGTGAGTCTTTAAGCGCGATTAAGTCCCGTTTGTCTTTAAAATATGAGTGATTGTCGTGAAAGTTTAAATCAATATAAAAGAAGCAGTCTACGGTAAAAACATCGTCGGTTTAAAATCTTTAAATTGAAAAAGGATTCGAGAACTCCATTTGTCGTAACAAATCCGATGTGACCGACTTGCGTATCACAGACCGAGCTTGACCCTTACCATAAGTCACAAAACAATGTATTTTACCTACGATAACTTGAAGGCGTGAGCCAACTATGTATATTGTCAGCATAAATTATTTTGTATCTCTTCCCAGCGGATAAAGCAGACGCGAATACGAGCGGAATGGACAGAAACTACATAAATTACGCTATAGTTAATCATTCTTCATGTGGCCAGCGCGGACTTAACGCGTTTATTGTCATCCCTCTTTCGTGGACATTCGTCAGGTGCCGCACATTGCTGTGCGCTTCAAACGCACAATACATATGAGACAACCTACTAATACCCAGTGCCGTCGACGCACATGTGAGTACATAGGTAGTCATTTGATATTTACATACAAATTCTGAACTCACATGTACGTCCAAGGCACTGGGCGAACGTCACTTTTTCTATGGACGCGTCTGTGCGTCGGAGGCACTGAGTGAAAGTAACGCCAACTACGAGGAACGGGGCTAAATGAACGCGATAGCGATCGACGGCCGGCCTGGGCCTGGCCAGGCCCCTACACTACTTCTACTTCTACCCAAATAGGGCTCCAAAGCTTCCAAGTCCCAACTACGATATGATGGTGTTGATTTATTAGTCCTAAAGAGCCCCAAAAAGTTTTCTCCAAGCCTCCTTGACCGCTAATCGTCTCTCAATTGCATGTATGTTTGCCTCAATTGCACTGGTTGCCAATTGCCAGTCAAATGCAGTTTCTTGCTGTGTTTTCCGCATTAATTGTCTATTAAGGTTATTTATTATTTATTTAAACTTGATTTCACAATAAAAATAAGGAAGTGTAAATGGCCGACTTAATGCCATACGTATATCTCTACCACTCAATCAATGGGTTAAACATAAATAATAAGTATCAAATTAAATAAATCAGCTTAAAACATTACAAGTATAAAAGTATCAAGTATAAAATAAACATGTCTACCCACATATTTTTTTTCATTTGCGTTGAATAATTTTTGTACCAAAAGGAGTTTGCCGACATTTCGACAGTTCCTCGTTCGGTGTTCATAGATATATTGGTGCGAGAGACACAAATGAATCAGTTTTACGTAGTTGATACGGCTATCTCACTCACCGTAACTAGGAATACGTAGTAAGGGCAGTTAGCCGACTTGGCAGCAAGCCAGAGGGCAACGACCTAG
>JALPQI010019817.1:0-19196 GCA_025490895.1 Thaumatotibia leucotreta | reverse complement strand
GGTCCTACAGATTCCTAAACACGCATTTTCGTATTTTTGAGCTCAGCAACATGATGCGTTAATAAAAAACTGATTTTTACCGATTACTCTAGAATGTTTTTGAAAATCGGTTCCTTCACGATTATCGGTGATCGGTGATGATAACGGCTTGCGGTGCTTAGGGCTTGTCCATTAATCGCGTCATACTACACGTCAAGAAAAAATCACCAATTATCGCCATAGAGGAGGAGGGGGTCATCGGACAAATCATGTGTAATTTTTTGCTACTCTCGAAAGTCTCGAACTCTGTTGAACAGCATTATAGCCAGTAAAAAAATTTTTCACTTATTTATAAAAACACTTTTAAATACCAAGTTTTAAAACTTCGCGAACTTTTACCTCGTAGTTGGCAAAAAATACGTAAATTCAAGTGTTATTAAAAGGACTACCTAAGTTGGCAAAAAATTACACGTTATATTGGCTGAGGGGGGAGGGTCCGGAAAATATCACAAAATATCACCATGATGGGGATGGGGTGTCTAAAACAGGCCAAATCCGTGTGACGTGATTAATGGACAAGCCCTTTAGTTAGCTTGGGAGAGTTTGATCAACGTTTGTTATTTACACAACGAACAACTTGTGTCTAGTTAAAATGGTAGTATATTTTATCATTTCAGCATACGCTAGGTAAACGTTCGCAATGCATTGCCAGTGCAAACTTGGTGCTCGCGCACTGAGATTCCAGAAAAAACGTTTCTGTCTAACATCGACCTTATTTCTTAAGATATTTGACACACAGTTGTTTAACTTTGACTTTACTGGATTATGGTTTGTACAGCGATGGATTTTCAACTTAGTGTAATAATGTGGAAAAGTGTATTTTAGCTTGTATAGATACGAAACTAGGCAATATTGCAGTGTAAATGAGTTTTTACTATTATGCCTGGGTCGTTCTTCGCTTTAACGAAATCAATCTGTACTTCGTTCTAACAAGTGACCAGTATATAAATAAAATAATTATGTGGCCCTAGTGATAAAGGGTAACTTTTTTTTTAAATGTTTATGGCTTGGATACTAGTCTTTGTTTGATTATTAACACTTGATAAAGGGTAACGTTGCAAGACAGAGTACGGAACAAGCTCACCAGACAACGCACTAAAGTGGTTGACGTAGGTGGGCATTTTCACTTAATTCTAGGGAACACCCAATTAGCTTAACTCTCACAAAAAAGTTAACTTCGATGTCAGCTTTGTAGCGACAATTAAGCATGAAATATTTACGTAAATCCACTTTATTCATGTTTTTATATTGCATAAACGCGTATTCTTTCTGCTATATTTGCTGCGTATTTAATGCTTAATTGTCGTTACAAAGCTGACATCGAAGTTAACTTTTATGTGCGAGTTAAGCTAATCGGGTGTCCCTAGAAGTGAAAATGCCCAGGTCACAGACTCGCCAAGCTGAAATGGGCTTGGGCCGGCCACGTGTGCCAACGACACGACGAACGCTGGAGCAAGCGCGTTTTAGAGTGGAGACCCTGGCTTGGCAGAAGAAGTCTGTCCGATGGTCCGATGACATAAGGGAGACAGCAGGGTCAGTTAGGAGTTAGGAAGAGGGAAACAAACAACCGCGCTGTGTGGAAGCAAGTTGGAGAGGCGTATGCCCAACGGTGGGGACACACGCTGATGAAGAAGAACAGAAGAAGTGATAAAGGGTACAGCCAAAGACAAAAGAAGGTATATATAAAATGCTCAAAAATATGTCCCAGTGTACTTTAATTCTGTGTAATAAGAACGTCGTAACATATTTATAAGAGGATTCTGTTGATACATATGTTTGCACTTGACTGTACATTTCCCCGACGCTTGTGAAAAACAGTATAAGCTTAAGCAAGTGATTAATTATATTTACACCGGCCTCATAATTATAGGATAAAGACTAACCTTATTCGTAAACGATTCCTAACTTAACATGTGGCTAAGCGTTGTTTGTCCCTTTCGGTCTTATCATTATGTCTATAAGAATGAAAGGGACCAACTGTCTATAAGAATGAAAGGGACTAACAATATTTAGCAGTGTTTAGCACAACACAACAGTGTATACATGTTGTGCCGTATTTTCATGTGCTTTCATACTAATACTAATTAACATACCTAACTACCTATATCATTGGTTACGTGTTGGCTACCAAAACTTTCTAGCAAAACTGCCACTAGTTTTAGCAACTTCGTATGCAAGTGCTAGCGGGGTATTGAGATACAGATGTAGTGAGAATGACTTGCCTTCGGAAACGTTCGTCAACGTCATGCTGTTTCAGTCTATCTCACTGAGACTGACAGTAGTAGCTGTCATGCTACTTCAGTCAGACTCGGTGACACTGCCTGAAACAGTATGTGTTTACGAACGTTTCCGAAGGCAAGTAATTTCTCACTACACCTGTACGAGTATCTTCGGTACCTACTTGCATTTCAAATAGGTTTCAGTTAATTAGCTAGTTTTTTGCCAATCGATAATAATGTTTGTGTGAAAGCCACCACATCAGGCGTTGTTAGTTATATCAAATTCTTATTGTTGTGAACAATCGACGGTTTCGACGACGTAGCTGTTATGACATGGGTGGGGCGTTTAACAATAGCTCGGCTAGTACCTATAGTAATCAAAACATTACGTGACCTAGGGCATTATGGAACTGGTTATCATCATCAGCCTATGACACTGCTGCCCATCATCAATCTTTTATCAAATAATGGTCAGTGACACTTCAATCCCTTAGTCGACTCTTACGACACCCGCAGGAGGAGTTGGGGTGGTGACAAATGTATTCTTACTGCCGGCACCACACGGCCACACTGCTTATCATCATCAGCCTGTCTGCATCCACTGCTAAAGATAGACTGCTCCGAATATACGCCATTAGATGTACTCTAACAGATTTCCCGTCTTTTACTAATTATACAGAAGAAATGCTTTTTTAATTATACAAAATCCAAAATAAACAAAACGAATCTTAAAGTAAACTGTTAAATAAAAAAAAACTATCTACCTATAACCTACTCAGAAGAGGCCACCGCGTTATATTGCAATAGACAGCCTCTGCACCAGGAAAGTACCGGATTAGGGATCAAGACCTTTGCTTGAAGCCGGCGTCCCACTTCCCTTTTAACTTTTTGGCTTCTGCGCACCAACACCCGGTCCTTTCTAATTATATTAATAGAAGAGGGATGGCCATATCTCGCGTCGGCATACTGTCGATGTCGCAACCAATATGTGCAAAGCCTACAGTAGCCGTACCCTTATGCCCCGGCCACGACATTGGTCTAAGGCGACCAGCGGCGAGCGAATCCATGAGTGGGACCGGGATGCCGATATGGGTGCGAGAGGGAGCACCATACGTTTTCCGCTAAGCCGGTCGCCTTGGGGTCTCACCAAACCAATCGACGCGGAGTCGGCTTTCGCCGAGTGTTTTACACCAATTACACCACACTATTCGCATTTAGCCGATCGACCGTCTCCGCGGTTGAACACCTGCGTTAAGCAGTCTCATCCTCCTTGCGGCCGTAGAAACGCTCAATCGCCTGCGATTTGCTACCGCAACAGTTGTAAAGCGGCGGTCGGCTCTCTCGTGCTCCGTCCTGCCGTCGAGACGTCAGACGGCACGCGTACAGCCGCTGAGTCCGACCGACGAACAGTTAGATAGGACAGCGGGTGATCGGCAATCGTAAATTTCATTTTTGGAGACTAGTTGTTAGTAACTAGTTTGAAATTGAACAGACGTGTATGATTACGACAGTATTACTTCGTGTTGTCAGATCTATTGCAGATTTTAATGTGGGTAATAATTCAAATGAATAAATACAAACGCATCAGTAGCTACTTCGGCCGTCATCGGCTCTTTTCGGCCGTCGTCAGCTATGGTCGGCCGTCGAAGACGCTGAACGGCTTCCGCCAGCTCTGACCGGTCCTTATTGTAGGTACTCGGCCGTGATCGGAGCCGTTCAACTCTTTCCGGCACCGTACGGCGGTATTAGGAGATTTACGAATGCGAACGTGTGCGTTAGGCTGCAAACGGGGTCGTACGAATGCGAACAGCTTTACGGCAAAACGCCGTTTTCCCGTCGAAACACGTTGTTTCGCGTGGGCCGAGCCGATTTACGATGTCCTCGCTCTTATTGCTTTGACATAAAGCTTTTTCCGTACGCGATTAGCCGAAACGGCGTCGACTAGTTTGGTGAGACCCTTAGACCGATGTGGCCAGGGCATGAGATGCGGCGGCGTTATTAACGCGCGTTTACTTTCTATCCCGCTCGCTCGCGCCAATACGCAAGACCTACGAACGGGATGGATACAAAGTAAACGCGCGTAATAACCAGTCGGTCGCTCCATCTGCAGTGTTCTGGCGCTGTGAAGTAAACCCTGACAGCTGTCAGTTAATACATTATCTGTCAACAATGTCACTTTTTGACACAATTTTTTGAAATGACAAGTGTCGGGGTCACAGAATTAGATTTGGATAGAAGAAACAAGTTCATTCATTTGTATGGCGGCCGAGCGTGTCAGATTTTGTACTGAAGTTGTTACTTGCCTATGATTTTAAATATGTCTCAGGGCCTTGAGTATTCATATTTTTTTGTGTTGTTGCAATTAATATTACTTAAGGAGGCATTATTAATGTTTTTGTTCACTTCAACTTACAAAATTTGACGCCCGAAAGCTGCAAGCTGCGATTAAAGAAAAACTCAGTGGATTTTACCGAGTTCATTTGACACGCGAAGTAGATACGTTTGCTTGATCTATGGTATATATGACATCTGTGGTCGGGGTTCACTTTATAGCGGCCGAGCACTGTACCCACCATGTTTACCAAATCGTGGTCTCCTCTCCACTCAAGATTAGTTGGAACTGTAGTCGTACCATGAGTTGTGAAGTAAAGGATACGTTAGGTTTTACTCGATACGTAAAGCAGGCCAGCGCGCTCGATTCAATTAATAAGTCCGAGCGTGATAGAATGCTTTACGTATCGAGAAAACCCTAACCCCCTTATTCATAAACGTCTGTTAACTTAACAAGCCGCTAATAATTGTTTGTCCCTTTTGCTCTTATGGACACATTGTTAAAACCGAAAGGGACAAACAATTATTAGCGGCTTATTAAGTTAGCAGACTTTTATGAATAAGGGGGTAATAATTTAATCATTGCTTAGTTTAGTCAGCCTCCGTAGCCTAGTTGGTAGTGACCCTGCCTACGAAGCTGGAGGTTCCGGGTTCGAATCCCGGCGAGGGCATTCTTTGTGTATTTATTTATCACAAATGTTTGTTCCTTGGTCATGGCTGTCTATGTATTTAAGTATCTATACGTATCTATCTATTATATATATCGTCGCCTGGTACCCACATCACAAGCCTTAATGAGCTTACCGTGGGACTAGGTCGATTTGTGTAAGACGTCCCAAGATATTTATTTATTTATTTATTGCTTGCAAAGTCATGGTACGGCTACTAGTTTCTGAACAAGAGGACTGAAATGTCTGAAATTCGGTAGCTTTCATATCGTAAACGTATATTCTGATAACGCCCGCGCGGTATCATATCATATCGTTGATTTTCACTTTATCACAGGACGGTTATCATAATTTTTCCAACTTGGAATTCCGTTGCGTCAGTGATTTATTTACTTATCTTTTTTTGCATACATATGACGGTACGTGTGGACTTTTTCTAACACGAGGGGGAATCTATTGGAAGGCGGTCCAGACATCATACAAATGATTTCTCTTTACTATCGAGGTAGAGCTGTCAATTTTGTAATGAATTGTACCTACAGTGTTTGACATTGACTGTCGTTTTGGGACGACCGCTAACACAAACTTACGAGGTACAGCCATCACCATCAGATATCAGAGTTGTGCAAAAAAGAATCCGATTACTCCTTCTTTGTAACCTAGATTATGTTCTATTTGTAATTTAGATTACAACATACAATAGTACATTACGATAGATACAAGTGCGAAAAAAATGAAGCGGGCTATTCCGTAACATCGATAAGTCGATAAAATAGTTTAGTCAATCCATTTGACAGTTAGATTTTCGCTATGAAAATTCCGCTGCTTGCTGATCAGATATTTGTGAGCACCTTGATTGACCGCTTATGCCGCGGCCACGACATTGGTCTAAGGCGACCGGCTTAGCGGAAAACCATACGTGCGAGAGGGAGTACCCATATCGGCATCCCGCTTTAACTCATGGATTCGCTCGCCGCTGGTCGCCTTAGACCAATGTCGTGGCCGGACCTTTAAATATACGAGTATGTGGCGACTGCAGACTGCAGATGCAGATTTGCTGAAAACACCCAGCTCAATCTGACTTACTAGGGTTGTCCCCAAAACATAATTTGTTTATTGTTATATTATCGATATAAATTATGGCCTTGCTACTGCTCCGGAGCGACCGATTGACCCAGCTGACCTCATTAAAAGTGATTAGCGAAATCACTGTTTACACTTTACACGGTTCTGAAGTAGGTACACTTACTTATGCCATCTAGAAGAGAAGGTAATTTTACACTTGTATCTTGTATAAAATGGTTCTTAGAAGGCGTATTAAATTACGGATAATAAACAAGGAACTCTTATAGTTTCGCCATGTTCGTCTGTCTGTCCGCAGCTTAGCTCAGTGGCGGTTAGTACTAGAAATCTGTAATTTGGTACAGGTATACATATAAAATGTCGACAAAGTAGAATAATAAATTAATAAAAAAATTAAAAAACACGACTGCCGTTTAAAAACGTTCTTAAAAGTAAAAAATAATTCCTTTTTCAGGTTTATTCTTGTGAGCGTATCTACATATAAGCGCTTGTCTTATTACTTACGATATTTTGTTTCAATTGCAGTCGGGGAACCTTCATAATGTTTATATTTTCCGTAATGAAAGGTTCCCCGACTGCAATCGAAACGAAATATCGTAAGTAATAAGACAAGCGCTTATATGTAGATACGCTCACAAGAATAAACCTGAAAAAGGAATTATTTTTTACTTTTAAGAACGTTTTTAAACGGCAGTCGTGTTTTTTAATTTTTTAATTAATTTATTTATTTTTTAATTAATTTATTTATTTGAAACCTTTTAGTGTATTCGAAGATTCTTTAAATTTCGATAAAATTTGGAAGGCTGACCCTGCGGAAGGCCGAAGTTCGCTCCGGAGGCCCGAAGAGTTCCCATCCCAGGTTTTTTGGGCGAAGCCGTAGGTAGGGAACGCCGCGCGAGGGCCGGAACGAGCGAAACCAACGTAAATTTATGTTAAGCGAGTCCGAACTTCCAAAAGGTGAGCTTTAGGATGGGAGGCCGAAAGCAGAGCTCGCGGAGGCCCGGACTATCACTTCGAAGGCCCAAACCTGTCACTCGCCAGTAATTTAGAGCAAGGCTGAAGCCCAGTGGCGGTCAAAGGGTCAATTGTCTTAGGCTCGACAGTTTGCTACAAACTCTAACGAAGACCGAAAGCTGAGCTCCGTGTTGAGTCAACGGCCAAAGGCCGAGCCGCCAGAGCCCAGCGTTACCACGCTGGGCGGTGAAATGGGGTAACATAAAAAATTATCGAAGTATTGAAGTAGTATTGACAACCTGCGAAGACCGTAGTAGGCCCTGCTCCGCGTAGGGCTGAAGGTCCAAATCGTCCCTAAGAGGGGCATTGGTTCGCGAAGCCGAAAGCCGAGCTGCCAGAGCCCAGACATCGGTCCGGACAAGTGGAAGAAGAGGCCCGGACTTTCACTAAGAGTGCCCTAGCATGACACTTGTAAGAAATTTTTAGCAAGGCCGAAGACGGACCTGTGAAAAAAATAAGCTACCAAGCTTTTTCAACTACACCAGCATCTGAATAAGCCCAGCTCCGCTTAGATCCGAGGACTTGGAGCGGCACTATCGGGGTGCTCTCAGCGCGATCTCGAGGACTGGAGGCTCGACGGGCGAGTCCACGCGGTACAACCGTCCTTCTTAACTATCTTAACGATCGAAGCCAGAGCTTAGCGCTATCAGGGCACGTAATGAAATAGTGCAACATAAAAAAGAGCCGTAGGCCCGACGATCGTTTCCACAATTTGCGAAAGTTGTAGACCGCACTCCGCGTAGGACTGATAGCCTGGTGTCCTCCAGTGGGGTGCCGGCTTGCGAGGCCGAAGACCGAGCTACCAGAGCCCAGCGCTCCTACGCTATACAATGTAAAAGTGTAGCTTTAAAACGAATCTTAGGGCCGCAGACCCGACAATTCGTTTCGAGAAAATGCGAAGACTGAACGTCTGCTTTTAACATATTTCAAGTTTTAATTTTGATGCAATTTTGTTTGGCCACAGTTGCTGTTGTTATTGTATTGTTAGGTACATTCGCCTGATATTCAAATCATATCTAGAAATTCTCGATATTAGTTAGGTACGTACATGGCATTAGCACATGATTAGTGCGACAGTATATCGCTGCAAAATACACGGTGGAATTTAATCGGTGAACAGGAACCCATTTTTCTAATTCAGTAATCGATGGCGGTCACGTTTATGTAGTACTTAAGTGGAACCAAGTTTTTTTTTAGCATAACAAATTTTTATGTTGAAATTAAACTTTAATTAAAATTTATTGTCACCCTACTAATGTTTTAGTCTGAAAAGTTTAATACCTCTTTTCAAACTATCAGCCACGCATCGCTTTTATTTTACATAGGAGAGTTTGTAGAGTCTATCGCAAAAATTAAAGCATGTGAGTGGTTATTGCTCATTTATGTTTTAAGTCATTTATGGCTGATAGTCTGAAAAGAGGTATTAAACTTTTCAGACTAAACCATTAGTAGGTTGACAATAAATTTTAATTTCAACATAAAAAAAATTTATGCTAAAAATAAACTTGCTTCCACTTAAGTACTACATAAACGTGACCGCCATCGATTACTAAATTAGAAAAATGGGTTCCTGTTCACCGATTAAATTCCACCGTGTAGATTATCCATCCCTCTTTTATTCATATAGTTAGTAAGAGATGGAAAATCTCTCGCGGCGACAAACTGACGTACCTACCAATCATGTACTAAGCATACATGTGTGGTTAATGTGGTTAAATATCTCGTACTCGCAAACTATTTACGTAGGTAAATGTTATTTCCATTCTTATTTATTAAATATAGTGTTATAGCTATTTTCCGCATCTCGACATCTAACGTGCCTATTTTGCGTGGTCCCAACGCTGGCCCAATACTTGTTGGGAACTCACAAACAGGTTACCTCACGATGTTTTCCTTCACCGTAAAACCCTTGTGATGATATCAAATGATGATGTACATACATAAGTTTTTCGAAAAACTTATCGGCACAAGCTGGGGATTGAACCCAGAACCGGTGCGTAGCAGCCGTGCGTTTTACCACCCGACCACAAACACTTTTACACTTATTAGGTATAATGTATCTGTTTCATACACACTAAGCCCCGTGTCAGCGGTGACAGTTCTGTCACGGCATAGAATTCAAAGAAAAATTTCAATACCGCGATGTAGAACATTTCGAGTTTTCTCTTCATACATATACTTAAACATATAACTTGTATCTGTATTTGCAATCTGCATGTAAAATGCTTTAATTTGATACCCAAATCATAGCGTTTGGATCACATATTATTCTTTGTGATTTGATTGCATTTTAATGAATCTCGCTCTTCTTGAATAAGTTACACACATATAAGTTATGTGCATATTTTGTAATCGTTGTTTGAAGCTCTTCATTTTGATACCAAACTCGATAGGTTTCTTTCATATTTATTTTTTTTGGTCAGATAATATTGAATTTCTGGGCCGCCATATTATTTTTCACGTGACGTCACATATCCTATGTTACCCGCGACGTCACGAGGATTCTAATGATACCTTACACTATTAAAAACGGATAAGTGGTAGCGAAGATCTGCGCGTTTAAAGAAAATATGAAACATACATAGGGGCTGAACACATATTATACTCTCCTTTTGGCAGTCGTGTAAAAACTAGAAAAAAATGTGTGGAACTCATCGCTGCATCGCGATTTCATCGCTAACAGAAGTGTTTCCCTGTTGGAATCCATTATGTGACATTATGTGACTGTCTAAAATGCAGCGTTTTTTTACTGAGTACTACGCTGCGTATTCGTCAAGGTGCATTTAGACCAAACGAGCATTCGCTCTTTCTATCCCTTGTCTACGAAATTCGATCGTTACACAAAACGTGATTCGTTGATTTCGTAGAGTGGGGGATAGAATAGCGAATGCTCGTTTGGTCTAGACGCACCTTTACGCGCTCGCGACTAACTCGCTTCGCTTTCAACTCGCTTGCAAATCGCAATTGTGATAAGACTAAGGAACAACATCATCATCATCATCATCATCAGCCTATGATAGTCCACTGCAGGACGTAGGCCTCTCCTATTAATTATGCGTATAGACGCATTAGGAGGTAAATGCCCATAATCGCCACGCTGGGCAAGCGGATTGGCGATCACAGTAATGTGTCCACTATGATGACGCTGCTGCCCATCATCAATCTTTTATCAAATAGTGGTCAGTGACGGGTCCATATTGGCACTTATACAATTTTTTCTTCGAATATTTTTACTAATACCATCATTTTTTTACTCATAATCATCATTACTCCGAAAAAATTTTCTCATACTTTTTTTCTTACTAAAAATTATACTTCTACCTACAATGTTCATAACGATTTTTATTTCGAAATTTTATCCTCCTAAAGTCGTCAAATAGATTAATCTATACTCATAAAGTTATTTGAAATAAATTGTTTATTTATAAACATTTTCCCATTAGGTTCACTCTGTCGTGGTATAATTCTTTTATGAATAACATAAACTATGTAGTCATAATGGGCTTTGTGCAGATGCTGTTGTGACATACTCAACTTTAGCATATTTCTTTGTGGCAGATTTCGAGTTGTTCGAATATTATTCGAGCATAATTTCGATGCTCCTATTTATGATAAGGCATAATCTGGATGTGCATAAAAAGTATCGGCATAGTTTGTTTTAGCATAACAGAGAAGGAATAATTACAACCTCTCAATATAATCGAGGTAGTAGTAATATTCTATACGTTACTTACTGCAGTGTTATTCACTAAGGAAACCGCCTTGCTGTCAGCGCTGTGTCAGTGCTGCGGCAGCGTCGAGCCTAAAAATGGTATTCACTAATGTACTTTAAACGACACTAGTTCCCGCCAAGCAAGCAAAGCTCCCGCCTTAGTCTTCTAACCTAACCTATCCGAGTCGGATCTGCCCCGGAAGGTTTTGTTCGCTCGCTTCGCTCGCTCACTGCAGAAATTTTCACCCTCACAGCAAATTCTGCCTGACGAAAAAGGCAAGTTTCGAACATGTGGCTACATGCCCAAAAAAAAATGCAAATCTAATTTCTGTCTTATAACACTCGGCGTAATTAATGATATGCCAAGATAGTTTCGGACAAAATAATATTCGAAATATTGTTATTTAAGCCAAGTGATGTTTCTGTCTCATTAAGTTGATGCCAAAATAGATTATACCAAGTCTGTTATGTCCTAAGCGTTTCGGACAAAAAAAGTTTAGAGGGAACCCGTTTAGTACAGTACCTACTCTGCCACAACCTGATTTGTGCAGGTAGCTAGTTTACAGTAATAGTACGATTTATATTTAATTAAACAAAAATAATTCATACATAAAACCAGTACAGATAAAAATAAATACCTATAACATTAGAATAATATAGCATTAAAAATAAGTATAGTGAAAAATTATATAAACATAAAAGTTAGTACTAAAAATATGTATGAAAAACAATATTATGAACATAAATAATTCTATGTGATGATGATTATGAACAAAGATTATTCTAAATACCGATCATTATGAAGTTAAATTGTATAAGAAAATTTTTCGGAGTTCCAATAATCTAAGTTGCAATTTTATAAATACTTTGGCGCACCCGTCAGTGACACTTAGGAACAACAAAGTATTGCAATTGCTCTATGAATTCACTTTGTAGTGATGAGTCATGAATCATGATAGCTAGAACAACACGTTAGATTAATTTGTTTGGTCGGCACGAAATACTCGGCATTGCACAATGCCGGCCAATGCCCTAGGACCGGTCGGCCTCAAGGATAACTTAACGGTAGGAAATTATTAAGGAGGTGCGAGACTCATATTCCTGAGAAACAGGGAACCCCGAACGAAGAGTTGCCTCTCTATCGCACTTGTGAATTCGTACGTAAGTGGACAAGGCAAAAATTCGTGGTTCGCGGTAGGGGCTCAGGCCTACTACCGCGAAACTCGAAATTAGTAAATTTCGAGGATTTGTCTCTCTCACTCTAATGACGCATTCGTTTGAGTGACAGAGAAAAATCCTCGAAATTTAGTTATTTAAATTTTCGCGGTAGTAGGCCAGGGACTACAATCGATTTATATAACGGGAATCACGGGATGTGTTCTCTTAGATATGTTAGCTGCCCTTTTAACTGCCTTGGGAATAGGTTAATGGTTATATCTGGAGGATATATTTATCACGGATTGTGAAACCGGCTGTTAGACTTTATTTATATTTTATTGAAGTTTTGTGGCTGAATGGTGGCAATAGGCCTGCTACCGCGAACACCGAAGTTCGTAAATTTCGGGGATTTTTCTCAGTCACTCCAACGAAGGCGTCATTAGAGTGACAGAGAAAAATCGCCATAGTTTGCGAACTTCAGTATTCACGTAGCAGTCCTGGAACCGTATTACACAGCTTCTCGTATATTGATCTATGTATTTAACACGTTCGCCTCCGGTACTGTTTCACTAAATGCTAATACTATGCCGATCGAAATTATATGATAGAACTCCTATGCCAGTGACACGCATGTGTGACCGAAAAGATTGTACTCCTATGCCGGCGACACAGACTTGTGTCAAAAACGTTCGTATTTTTATGCCACTGGCATAGGAGTGAGAACTTGATTAATGCTAGTGGCATAAGAAAAAGATTACTTTGATCACGTATGTGTCTCATATCATGTGGCATAGGATTATAGTTTTTTCGGTCACATATGTGTGTCACCGGCGGGCGTCGAACGTGTTAACACGTTTGCCGTGTGGTGACGGCAGTAAGAATACATTTGTCATCACCCCAACTCCTCCTGCGGGTGTCGTAAGAGTCGACTAAGGGATTGAAGTGTCACTGACCATTATTTGATAAAATATTGATGATGGGCAGCAGCGTCATCATAGTGGACACATTACTGCGATCGCCAATCCGCTTGCCCAGCGTGGCGATTATGGACATTTACCTCCTAATGCGTCTATACGCGTAGTTAATAGGAGAGGCCTACGTCCAGCAATGGACTATCATAGGCTGATGATGATGATGATTTAAGAAATATATAACTGTTAAAAACAAACGAATGAAATTAGATGATTAGAGATATAGTGCAGATAATGCTGAATTTAATTAACTTATCTTATCACCCGATAGCCTACGTATGAAATGAACTTGGAGATCATAATTTCTGTAATCATATCATAACGGATAGTATATATTATTATGTAACAGCTAACACGTAAACGTGCATTCAGACCAAACGAATCAACGAATTTCGACGAATCAAGTTTTGACTTTAGTGTAACGAATGAATTTCGTAGAGTGGAGGATAGAATAGCGAATGCGCGTTTGGTCTGAATGCATCTAAATAAGAATTTTTGAAATTCGGGGGTTGAAGATTTTAAACGATACGTTATCAGGTAAATGGACCTTATTGTTGATGGCGCTTATGGCTCTATGTTAGTATGTTCGTATACAAATACAATAACCATCGGCAATAAAAGCCTGTTCACAGTTGGGCGATTTTAAAGCGATTTCTATAATAATATAAAATTATCGCCGCGTGCAATGTTTGTATCGAAATCGCTTTAAAATCGCCCAAGTGAATCGCTAGTGTGAACAGGCTCTAAGGGTGCTTGCCATGAGCTGCCGCGGCGTTATTAACGCGGACTTACTTTTTATCCATCTCGCTTGTACCTAGGGCTGCCAACCAAAAACCACACATAAGCGGGACATTCGCGAATAAATTGCGGGACTTGGCTATAAAATGCGGGATGGGAACGACATTAACATTTTTAAAAAATCCTTAATTTCAGATCGGTTCAGTTTAGATGCACCTATTGCACCCATCGCAATCATTCATATTTTGGTTGTATAGGTACAGGTTCAGTGCACGGTGCTTGCGGACTATTGGTACGGATATCGCGGTATATTCAAATGAACAAGACGAAATTTTAAATTGCTTTCATTTACGTATTCATATTACTATTTTAGTATTCCCTGAAAAGCGGGACAACTGGCGTCCCGCGCGAACCCTTTGCGGGACGCATACTTTAGGGCCCCAGAAACGGGACGTCCCGCATATAGCGGGACGGTTGGCAGCCCTGCTTGTACCTATTCGCGTTTTAGCGCGAGCGAGCCGTATAGGAAGTAAATGTGCGTTAATAACGCCGCGGTAGTCCATGGTACGGCTAAAGGTCCCTTTACCCAGATATTTTGAAATGCACGTTCATATATCGAACATTTCTATATGCCCGTTTGGCGTGAAAAGTGATATTGACACATTCACCCCTATACAGTTCCTCCAAGCGCTAATACTATGCTCATCGAAATTATCTGATCGTATTACTTAAGGTTTGTTGTGTCACGGGCGTCGAACGTGTTATAACGTATTTTTTGCACTATTATCACAATGAAAACTTTTTATTTGCTATGCCCTTAATCCGTAAATCATCAACGTCACTGAATTTTAATTATTATGTTAAGAAAATACCGTTGTTTCTAATATTGGGAACATGCGCTTATCTAATTTGTTTCAACGGATTAGGCATCTACTGATAAAACCCCTTGTACAGTCGAGTTCATAAATATGTATACAATTGTGCACCTTATTCCACAAACACATATTTATGAACTCGACTCGACTGTACAATTACAACAATAATTATTACAGCTCTAAACTTGGCAGAATAAAAAAAAAATCGTTCGTTCTGGCCTCCTCGCATATTAAAATACTATCGAATATTATCGTACGCGTCGGGTTTTGGCCGAGGGTGCTCCGGACGAGGACCCTCTTAATAGGTCGAAACATGTCGAGCAATCATCGACTTAAATACGTGAGTAACCCGGTTCGATAATATTTTAATTACTTAATTATATCATAATTTTGATTGGTATCGAAACCGTTCCACCTTAAACTGCTTAATGTTTTTAGGTAGATAGATAGATAATCGTATCATCAATGTCAACATACAAAATCTAATCGCGATTAATTGTAATTAAAATAATTATTATATCATAAAAGTTCAATGGATCTAAGTTACCCAACCCATATATGGGGGTATACCCGAGTATTATCATATAAATGGAGACAGTTAGTCGTCGTATCCAAAGTCGAAGTGTTAATGAAATGGATTGCATCTACTGACGACTGAAATTAGAACAAATATATTTGCCATTCTTTTTGATAACCCGTCCCTTATATTATTTTATCCTTGTGAGTTGTCATTGCTCCGTAGAACAAAGGAATAAATACATATCGTTTTGATAAAATTATTCACGTCGCATCGCAATCGGTAGTTGTGTCCGAACACTCGTCACGGGTAATCGTCGCTCGATTCCGTTTTCAAACGTGTGATCGCGCCCTTCCCTAGTTCGCGTTCGAAATTTAAAATTTCAAATTAAAGTCGGGTTTTAAAATAGGTAGACTTAGTTTGTTTTCGTTTTTCGAAAAGTTTATTCAGTGATTATTTTCGTTATCTTATCTGTGTTGTGAATATGTTTAAATGAAAGTGCAGTGCTTGAAATAGTGTAAGAATTTGGCGATCCTTTGTGGATTTTTGCCAAACAGAAGTGATAGTTCAGTTTTCATGGATATGTATCTATACAGATATAGTAAGTACATAGATGTATAAAATATATAGAGTATAATTATGTCGGTTTTAGTTGCGTAATGTGTTTAATTTGTTTGTTGTCGCTGAAAACTACTAGAACATGCGATAAGGTAACCGCGTAACATATGCGCGTTATTGCTTTGATATGATACCCTGGGAAATATATATCTATAACCTGTCTTTACTTTATGAATATTAGATGTTTTATTTATAGGTACCAAAGAAAGAATACAAAGTTTAAAGGTGTATTTAGATCAAACGAGCATTCGCTATTCTATCCCCCACTCTACGAAATCAACGAATGACGTTTTGTGTAACGATCGAATTTGTAGGGTAGGGGGTTAGAATAGCGAATGCTCGTTTGGTCTGAATGCACCTTATCAAGACATCAGCAATGTATATACTTAGTAGTGTTAAGTACTACTTGAAATAACAAATCAAAACATTAAATAAAACAATTAGATTTGTTATTTTATTCGATACACAAAAAAACTGTCTTTAGGTACTTTTTACAATGTTTGCTAAGTAAGTTACGTTATATCGTAGGATAAGGGCAAATGATAAAACTTTTTAGATACACTTAACTATACTCTGTTTGGTTTGGTGTTTAAAAAAAGGTAAACAATCTTGCAGTATCTTTTTATTGAAAACTACGAGTAGAAAATAAGTTTTAGCAAATACACATAATATAACAAGGAAATACAATGATTTACATTGTTTTGATAGACGATAGGCCTACCGCGAACTTCTAAGTTAGCTTTCCGACATCTGTCTCTGTCACTCTAATGACGCCTTCGTTGGAGTGACAGACACAAATCCTCGATATTTGAGAATTTTGAAGTTCGCTGTAGGCCTATACCATTCTTCAGTTGAAACTAAAAAAAAGGTAAACAAACCTGCAAACTTTCATTATGTCATAATCACGCACTTTCAGAACACAATCTTGGTTTTATCACCAACTTAAAATATTAAACCTGAAGTTCACATACATTCTATGTTAAAATTATTGATATTTATTAGTATTAACGTAAACATGTGTCTGCTACTGAATTATGATATTATATTGTAAAAAAAAATTGGGGTTAGTTAATAGGAGAGGCCTACGTCCAGCAGTGGACTATCATAGGCTGATAATGATGATGATGATACATGTAACTGAAGGACAGAATTTTTGTTTTCGATGTATATAAGCGTGTGGGGTATCAATAGAAAGGGTTTTGAAAATGATATCAAGGTTTATATATCACATTTTTATTTAAGCGAACCGTTTTTGAGATATCAGCACTCAGAGTCTGAAAATCTCCCCCCCCCCCCTCCCACTATTTTTTAAACTACGCCACTTGTCTCTTTATACTGTGACTACGCGGTATAAAATAAAAAATAAAAAAGTTACGCATATTAACAAACTCTAACAACGATTTTTGGTTTGATGAAATTATAGTTTTTGAGGTAGGTTGATTTAACTGTATTTTTGAAATGATAAATTGATAATGGTAGGGAACCTTTCGCGCGCGAGTCGGACTCGCACTTTGCTGGTTTTTTATTTTAGTTTCAACTGAAAAATGGTATACAGGTTTTCGTATTCAGCTACCTAACCTATTTAATGTTCTTGAAATTTGCATCTCTTACTTCTGAGCTCATTTGAATGTTTATCGGAAGTTAGGAAGCATGCCAACTGTCCCAAGAATGGGGATCGATACTCGGTGCATCGGGTGCACTTGCCCTTGCAGTGAATGCCAGTCGCACGCAAAACTAATTCTACATAGCGGATTTAAAGTCTTCGCACACTATATCAACTCCACAGTCCACACCCACTTGACTCAAGTCTCATTGCCACCGACGTGGTATAAAAAAAAATTAAGCCCTGTGTCATATGTTCAAGGTTTAAAAAAAAAAAGATATTAAAGTAGTGTACGACGAGTGGAATATACAACATAGTGTGGCAGTCTTTTTTGCATTTAAAATATAGTTGAATTCCCTTCCAAATTATATTTATTTCGTTTATAATCAACTTTTGGAATGAGTATGTGAGTATGAAACCGAACCATGGTCATAATTGTCATCACCATCGGCACCAAAGTTTGATGCCTCATAGGATATTAAAAGGCTTTCATTCAGGCTTTGCCGCCTGTGACCTAGTTTAGACTAGGTCTTATTTTGCCGATCAATATACAAGTTCACCCATCTGGCTCGGGCCCTGCATTTCTCAGTATCGATATATTCCTATGTCTATAGTATCTAGGGCTTGTCCATTAATCACGTCATACGATTTTGACCTATTTTGGACCCCTACCTCCCCCATGGACCCCATGGTGATATTTGGTGATATTTTCAGAAAAACCCCTAGCCGATATGACGTGTAATTATTGCCAACTTTTTTTTTTATTACATTTGTTCCGGGTTTGGCATCAGGATCGCGTTTTATAAAGTTCATTTTACAATTTTGCTGTTTGCCTCTCTAACGCACGCACGTATTGGCTAGAAAGAGAGGCAAACCTGTAAATTGTAACTTTATAAAACGCTTCCCTGGTTATATTTGAAAAGCGATCTTAAGGAAAAGTATATATTTATGTTTTTTTTTTATTAGCTGTCATGCTGTTCAGCACAGAGTAACAGAAAATTACACGTGATTTGTCCGATGACCCCCCCCTGCCCTTTGGTGTTAGGTTGCGATGACGGCCGAAAGGGTTAATTGGTGATATTTTCTTGACCCAACCTATAAAATATGACGTGATTAGTGGACAAGCCCCTACGAGTATGTTTCCTATGTCAAAATGTACAATCGCCATCAGATATCTATCACACATCTGAACTGTATGCAGTAGAGTACACATGCACTTGCCTAGTAACAATACCGCCCGCTCTTTGTATGTAATTCATAATACAATAGCAAACACCTATGTGCTGTTTCGTTCTGTCAATATTTACTCGTACTTAAACGCTCGCGATGTCATGTTGGCTTACCTACTGTTCATTCTTTACTTTTGTCAGAGCTAAATTACGTGCATTTCATAATATTTCTGGTGGTAGGACCTCGTGCAGGGTCCGCCCGGATAGCTACCACCGTCTTACCCATTAACCTGCCGATAAATAGTTAGTAGTGTGTTCCGGTTTGGGGGTAAGATAGCTTAGATAGCCGGTGCAATTACTGGCATAGAGGCAATCCATCTAAGTACACAGGGTAGGCAGCGCATAGGCAATTTTTTGGTCACTATGTCCATGAGCCTCAGTTCCCGCTTTCTATCAGGTGAGCTGAGAGCACAGTTGTCTA